>JAKCPI010020808.1:0-30321 GCA_023213315.1 Euborellia annulipes
CCTAACGTCTACCCTACGCAAATTGGTCTGTGTGTGTCGACACTTTTAACCATGAAGGAAATAAGCTAAGAGGTTGAAATTTTATATTTAAGTTAAACACCCCCCGGGAGCGTGTTAATAAGCTTTGAAACAAAATCGGTCAAAAAGTACTAGTACTTTACTGATGTACTTTTTCAGTTTTTTTTTCGAATTTCTCAAAATTCGCTGCCACGATTTTGTTTAAAATTCATAAATGAACTATTTTTTAGATGCTCTTTAAAAAGTATATCAATGAAATTTTTCGTTGAAATCGTTTGAAGTGCACTTTATTGATGTACTTTTTCAGTTTTTTGCGATTTTCTCAAAATTCGCTGCTACGATTTTGATTAAAATTCATAAATCATCTATTTTTTTAGATGCTCTTTAAAAAGTATATCAGTGAAATTTTTCGTTGAAATCGTTTGAAGTACACTTTACTGATGTGGAGAAGCATTCGTAGCTCAGCGCCATCTATGAATTCCGTGGACAAGTTTGGAACTAAAGTGCTAAGAGCAACTAAATATATGTCGACACAAAAAATCTGGTGTACCCAGCACGGTGCATAATTTTTTCTTACCCAAGGGTAAGAGAAAGTTGTGTGCTGTGCGCCAATCACACCAGATTTTTAATACTGTATTTTGAAATTTTGGATATCATTAGGGTATAAAAAAATAGTTATGTAAAAGTTACTTCGGGTCTTATGATATGACGAATAAAAAAAAAAAAAAAAAAACCCTTTTCGGCTATAGAGGGATGATGAATTTATTTATTTAATTGAAAAGACATAGTATTGATGGCTACCGGAGGGCGTTCCACACGCTGATTGCCGGGGGTCACCAATCCCGAGCTTTCGCCGTGCTTGGCATTACTTAACCGCAACGATTTGATATGACGAATAATTACAATTTAGAGAAAATATACAATAGATGAAAATATAAATTACACTGTTAAAAAAACTTCCAAAAAATTTCCTATACAAGTATAGGAACTCTGTTTCATAAACTGTTTATGAATATATATGAGAAAGTTCAATTTGTTGCCAACCTAACAAATTTCTTGTATATTTTAAAATTAATTATTTTGGTAAAAATTGTTAATTTTAATTTTTATAGCTATTTAGTTGAATTACTTTATAAAAATTATTTACCGTAGATTCGTATGACTTCATAAATATTTAAATAGTTTAGAGTGCGAATTTCAAACCAGAATTTAATAAATTTAGATTTGTGAAATAAATTTTAAAAGAATAATTTCAAGTTTCCTTAAAATAATTATAAAATAATATTAATAAAAATTCCTTGAGCTAGTCGAGTTATTTGAGAACGTTTAGACCAGGGATTCTCAACTTGTAGCGGTACACTTTTAACGATTTCACAATTTGGCGGCACACAAAGAAAAAGATAAGTTTAAAAGTTGGTAATTTGTTCATAAACTTTTATATTAATTTTATTTTATATCCTGGGTATATTAAAATTAAACCACGAAAGTATATGAAAAATGATTGAAAATTCATATTTTTTTTTACAGTGTATATTTTAATTCATTTTCAAACATCAATAGATAATTATTTTTTTTAGTGAACTGAAACAAATGAGCTTTTCATTTGTAAACCCGAAGCAAAGTTAATTATTAAGTATAGGTTATACAATTTCTCTGAACCATTATCTGATTTCTAATAAATAACTCATCAACTCGGATTGGAATGATTGGGATACCCAAACAAATACTTTAAATCTCATACAACACACCCATCCACAAGCCAAAGATGTGTGCTGCCTTTTAGATCTTACATTATAATTAACTTTTAAAAGCCCTCGGGCTTGGTGTAGTTGGTAGCGCGCCTGTTGCGGGTCGCGGGTTCGGATCCCAGGCAGTCCGATGATTTTAATAGTAGCCTATAACTTGTTGTTACGACTTAATTTAATTTACAATAAATCCCAATGAGTTCCTTTTCTTTTTCTTTACTTGAAGGTAGGCAACCCAAATATCCAATATTTAACGAATTTAGATTAGACTTTCTCGATTGTATTTAGCTATTGGAAAAAAAAAAATATATATATTTTTTTGACATTATTTTTTTATTCGCAATTTTAATAATTAATAATATAAAGAATGTGGTGTGACTGGTTGCACAGCACACAATATCCGTGTTACTACTTGTCACCCCAGATTTTTGTGTCTATAGTTTCCAGCAGCACATTAGAAAATGTGAAATTGATAAACATAGAAAAATATTTGTATTTTGTATCCATGGCAATTATTTTTTCTATGAAGTACAAGAGTAAAGTGTGCTTCAAACAATTTTAAGAGCAAAATGAGAATATACATTTTAAAAAATATGAATTTTAAACAAAAGCGAGAAAATCTCAAAAAAAAGCCAAAAAGTATTAGTACTCTTTGGCCGATTTTGTTCAAAAACCTCGTGTCACGTGCCAGGAGGTTTGCTAACTTAAATATCAAATTTCAACCTCGTAGCCCTTTTCCTCCTTAATATATGTATTTTGTAGGGTCCGACCGAAACAAGATTTTCAGCCGAAACCGAAACCGAATATTTGGCCTCATTCTTAGTTTCGACCGAAACCGAAACTTGTATTTCCTATAAAAAAATTCATATCATTTTACATGGGCGTAGCCAGGGGGAGGCAGGGGGGGCCGTTGCCCCCCCCTGGCTGGTCCTAAAAATTAAAAAAAAAAAAATACATATATATATATTTTTTCCATTGGAAATTTTTTTAACGCCCCAATTCACTACATTAATTTAATTTTTTTTTATTTAAATAAATAATTAATACTCTATGTATATATTAATTGCAAACCCCTCTCTTTCGCCCTAACGAGGGGTTGCCCCCCCTAACAAGAAGTCTGGCTACGCCCATGTCATTTTACCTTTTTTTTTTTTTGAAATTTTTTCCGCCTTGAAGAAAATTTCCATCTTTTTCAAACTCAGGTTTCGGCCGGCCGAAAGTTTCGGCTACTTTTTGGCCGAAACCGAAACTACGGCCGAAACCAGGATTTTTGGCCGAAACTGGCCGAAACCGTAACCGAAACCGAATATTCGGTCGGTTCCTAGTATTTTGTTTAGACAGAGGCAGACTATTTGGCTGGTCCCACTCAGGGGGTCCTCATCCAAATCTCAAACGTCAAATTTCGGCACCATCTCTTAACTACAATAAATACAACGTTATTTCAGTTCCAATTTTTTTTTTAAATCCCCAAGTTTTACCTTCACAAATAAAGTCAGAGATGAACGTTTTTCTAATTTATAGCTACTGTATTTTTTTCACTTAATTAGTTTTACTTATATAAAAATACTATATAAAAAAAAAGAGAATAAATAAATAAGAATATTTACATACAAAATCAGTCATTTCCTTTTAATTTTATTAAGTTGATCATTAATTAGAAAAAAAAAGAAGGAAATTCAATTTCCAATTTGTTTTTTGTTTAAATAGAAATTGGCCAATGACGGGGGCGTGGGGGGAGGGGGGGAGTGTTATATCAATAGCTAATAAAATGATTCACGATCGTTGGGTCTTCCCAAGATTCCCTTGCACTAAACAAAAAATCGAAGAAGAATCATTTCGTAATATTCTCCATTTCTCCCTATTAAAAATAATAATTGAAATGCAAAATTTTGCATGTTTTATGATCATTAAACAATGGAATAGTTATGGACGTAAGAAGAAATTCTTCGAACGTTTTTGGCCATGAAATGATGCAAAAATCAAATTGATATTACAATTTTATGATACTAGGCAAAAAAGAAAAAAAAAAAGGAAACCTTGAGCTTTATGCACAGTGTTTAATAAGGTGATCAAAATCCTTGTAATTTTAATTAAATTTAAAAGTTCTTCAAAGCTTAGTAGAATTTCTTATTTCGAAACTAAAAGCAAAAAGAGTATATAAAATTTTTTTTAGTCTTTCTGCATCTGTAGCAGTGGCGTAACGTATTTTAGCGTATTATATCCCCTGAATCCAAAAAAATCTTTCCCGCAAGAAATTTAATTCTTTTTACTTTCTCTTACCTATCCATATATATGCAGGGGCGGATTAAAGGGGGGGGGGCGAGGGGGCGATCGCCCCCCCCGAGAAGAAATTCCCAATATTATAAAAACTAGTAATCTAAAGAAATTATGATTTCCGGGCTTTAATTTCAATTGAATTTGTTACCAATCAATTTAAATAAATAGGAAAGGGATCTAAATGGCCATAGATGCCCACAAAGTCCTTAAAAAAAAATAAAAAAAAATAAAAAAAAATAAAAAAAACCGCCCCTCCGACAAAATTGCATTAATCCGCCACTGTATATATGTATATATAGAGAGAAAGAAAGTAGGCTATAGGATCATGTCAAAAATTCGATGTCGAGATTTTGATGGATATACACGTTTTGAGGTCACTTGAATCCAAAAAAAGTGGTCATGTCTGTCTGTGTTCAATTTAAAGAATGAAGGAATTGAGCTAGGAGGTTGAAATTTTATATTTAATTTATGCACTCCTCTGAGGCGTGAAAATAAGCTTTTAATCCGAAACGGCCAAAGAGTACTAGTACTTTACTGATGCACTTTTTCAGTTTTTTTTTTTTTTTTTTTATTTTCTCAAAATTAACTCTAACGATTTTGATTAAAATTCAAAAATCAATTATTTTTTTTAGATACTCTTTAAAATGTATATTCTCATTTTGCCATTGAAATCTTCTGAAGACCACTTTACTCTTGTACTCCATAGGAAAGATTGGTTGCCATGGTAACAAAATATAAATATTTATAAATTTTACATCTTAAATTTTAATATGGACCCTGTTATGCAATGGTGTGTCAAAGACCAAAAAATTCAAAATTGAGTTAAGCACGGAATATTGTTTCAAATTCTATAATTAATAGTATTTTTTAAGAAATATGACCTAAAAAAATTTATATATAATGTTACTTGCACAATTGACAACAAAAATTATATATAATCCAATGAAAACAAAAAACTTTATTGTTGATTTTCTCAAAACTCGATGTTTGGTCTTTGACACACCATTGCATAACAGGGTCCATATATTAATAGCCCACGGGGCTTGGTGTAGAGGTTAGCATGCTAACCACGTATACCAAACGTCGCGACGCGTCGTGGGTTCGGACCCCAGGCAGTCCGATGATTTTATTTAAGCCATTTGGATACCAGATGGCTTAAATAAGAATGCCTGGACCCCATATATGTATATTAAATCAATAACGGTTATCGTAAATGTCTTATATGGCCTGAGTTGCCGAAAAGACAGTGTGTATGTGTGTGTGAATGAGAAAAAAAGTGTTTTAAAAAAAAAAAAAAAAAAAAAAAAAAAAAAACTAAACATATATCGACACGAAAAATCTGTTGCGACCAGTCACACTAGATTTTTAATCAAAAGTTCATAATTATCTGGAATCCTGATATCAATTTTTTTTAAAAGATTATCATCAAGTGATATTGATATTTTTAAGAGAGAATTACTCACACTAGGCTAATATCAAAAAAAGTAAAAATTTCCTGCTTCAGAAGAGATAAACTTTTTATATTTTAAGAATGAATGGAGAAATGTTGGCATATGAATGGAGAAAAATGGGTAAATTTAAACAAACAAACAAAACTAATACACTTAAAGTAAATATATTCACACCTTTAAGAAGCAAATATCATAAAATAGCGCGCGGTGTCCCTTTTTGCATTAGCTGGCATCTCACCTTCTCTCTCTTTCCTCGGAAAATTCCCTTCCTGGAAGGTAAAGGTGAAGTCTTTTCGTCAATGAATGTTTACAAAAAAAAACTTGAGTCACTCGAATGGACCACGAAATCGCAGTGGCGGCTCGTGACCGAGACAACTGGGTAGGCGACAAATATATATATATATATATATATATATATATATATATATATATATGCGAAGATAAGTTTTCTCGGGTTGAGTCGCGTGTGATGTGGAGATTTACTCGACGTTTCGGCTCTCCTTTTGGAGCCATTTTCAAGAGTATGGAATTAGGTGGGAATTGTTGGGGTGGATTGTTTACGGGGTCGCAGTCTTGCTGGTCCCCAGGTCAATTTGGATGCCTCAGAGGCTTGGTTTGGTCTCTGAGAGCAGGAGGAAGGTTGAGTGTGTGTAAACCGTAAACAATCCACCCCAACAATTCCCACCTAATTCCATACTCTTGAAAATGGCTCCAAAAGGAGAGCCGAAACGTCGAGTAAATCTCCACATCACACGCGACTCAACCCGAGAAAACTTATCTTCACATACATCCAGTCGCGGAAACCTTCCAGAACATATATATATATATATATATATATTACTTACGAAAAATAGAAAAAAAGAAAGAAAAAAGGCGTATTTATTTATTTTTGTAAATTAAATCTATTCGCCTATCTTTTAATTTAGAAAATAATTCAATAATTTGATTTGTGAAGTTATCTTGTTTCGAAATTTGAACTAATAAATCTTCATGAGAAATTGCGCTCTACGGTAACACTTGTCATCGGCCTGGCATAGGCTGCTTAGTTCATCGCCTAACCGTTCGACTTATAGCGCTAGCTATCACTGCTGTGCGCATGCGCGACTGTCTAGAAATGTGGGCAGCGGAGTGTGGAGTACAGGCAGTAAATAGGCTAAGAAAAATATCGCCTTTACTTTATAAATACGAGGTTCTGAAGTGTTTCAATTTTTTTTTTTTGCAAAATCATATATATTAATTAATAAATATAGTAATTATTTTATGAAACTAAATATTTTTAATCTTAATAAATATAATAAAATTGATAAATATTTTTCATCTGTATAAGGTAGGCGTCGCCTACCTTGCCTACCCTAGCGAGCCGCCACTGCGAAATCGTTAAATTTGAGAAAAAGAATTTAAAGATGCGAGCTCAATTAATAATTTGGAGCAATCTCTGATTTCTGGTGTGCTAAAAAAGTACATACATGAAGTGTTTATTTATTATTCGAAAGAGTCGTTTATGTCATTGACACATTTCTCTGTGAATTTTTTTTTTTCTTTTAAATTTTATAAACAATAATATAAGGGAACGTGTGGGCCCTTAGGGCAAATGGCAAAAATGTTTATAATCTTTATTCCCTAAATATAAACATACTTGATTTTTTTTTTTTTTTGGAGATCTGGAAAATATCATAATAGAAATTTCTATATTTTAAATTTCTAAAATTAGTATTTAATTAATAAAGGGTTTTTCAATAAGGGCGGGTCGATGTTAGCGGCCTTGTTTTGTTAGTGGCGTCTGTCTGTTCACTGTAAAAAAAAATATGAATTTTCAATCATTTTTCATATACTTCGGTGATTTAATATTAATATACCCAGGATATGAAATAAAATTAATATAAAAGTTTATGAACAAATTACCAACTTTTGAACTTATCTTTTTCTTTGTGTGCCGCCAAATTTTGAAATCGTTACAAGTGTACCGCGACAAGTTGAGAATCACTGGTCTAAACGTTCTCAAATAACTCGACTACCTCAAGGAATTTTTATTAATATTATTTTATAATTATTTTAAGGAAACTTGAAATTATTCTTTTTAAATTTATTTCACAATTCTAAATTTATTAAATTCTGGTTTGAAATTCGCGCTCTAAACTATTTAAAATTTAAAATTAAAATCAACAATTTTTACCAAAAATAATTAATTTTAAAATATACAAGAAATTTGTTTGGTTGACTACAAATTGAATTTTCTCATATACTATTCATAAACAGTTTATGTAACAGACTTCCTATACTTGTTTATGAAGTTTTTTGGAAAATTTTTAACAGTGTAACCCAGGCCATCGCTCAAATTCAGCCGGATCTATGTGACAGAGTCATTCAAAATTGGACCACTCCTAACCACCGTGAAAAGCCACGGCGAACATTTGCACGATGTTATATTCCATACATGGGCCTTTCAAATAAAAAAAGAATTTCGTTAATACCTCACACACAGCTTGTTTTATTCCATTTCAACATCTACCCGCCCTTATTGAAAAAACCTACTAGCCGCGCTGCCCACCTTCGGTTTTGGCCTTGCTTTTTCAAAGAATACATAAATGTTTCCTCTTCTGGGTGAAATCGTAACTTCATCAATTAATAATTCAAAAAATTTCTGGATGAAATTTTCTTGTACAAGTTAAAGTTATCCAAGTAGAGCGGGAGAAACAGACAGACATATATAATAGATCAACTCACCCATTTGTTTTATACACATACAATGAATATATTAAGTTACATTTGCTTTGTATAATTTTGTTTGTATAACTTTATTTTACAAATTATTGTATTTGTATTTATATTTTTACATCTTGAAATCCGAATGTATCTTAACTAAATATATGTCGACACAAAAAATCTGGTGTGACAAGCATAGAGCACAACTTTCTCTTGCCAAAGTAGAAGTTGTGCGACCAGTCACACCAGATTTTTTTTAGGTTCATATTTTAATATTCTAACCAATTGATTATTTATAAAAGAAAGGTACAGTCAACGCCACAATTAAGTCCCTACCTGGAATCTAGAGCCTTAAGTATATGGTATATAATGAAATAATTTTAATGACCGAAAAGGTAAAACGTAAAATCTGGTACAGATGATTTTGTTTTACCTTTTCAAATTTAAAATTAGATGCGTAGGGCGTATAGCTAGTAGTTCAATCAGGAGAGGTGAGAAGAAGAAAATTCGCAGCTAGTTATATTTCATTATTTTTATTCCCATTATGTTGACGTTTCGATCCCGGTTGAGATCATCCTCAGAACAAATGGGTGTTAAAATTATTTCACTATAAACCATATACTTAAGGCTCTAGATTCCAGGTGGGGATTAATTGTGTCGCTCACTGTACATCAAAAAAGATGATAGTTTCAAAATGAAAGTCAGTAGAGTGGCTTGAACAATAAAAAAGGATACTAGATTCTGTTATAAACTTGAAAAGGCACCGGTAACTTATGAAATATTCAAGTCATAATAAAGATCAAGATTAAATTACGATGTTTTTGAATGAATAATAGAAAAAGACGTTAATAGTTTTTTTAAAAGATTCTTTTTTTTTCTCTCGTCACTTTAGCTAATTAATAAGATATAAAACAGTATGTAATGATAAGAAGGTGTCGTTTAAGAGCCATAAAGGCCGGTCGCGAACAAGAAGAGAGGGAAAAAGGATCCTGAAGAGGCTGCTGTCGAGATAGAGAGTCTCTCAAACGTTAAAGGACCACCCAGAAGCCTCACGTGCAACAAGCTCACATTTCCCTCCCTCCCTCCCTGACAATTTGCCCTAAATAGTGTGTGTGTGTGTGTGTGCCACCACCCCCTTGTTAGATGCTATAAAGACCATGTCACAATCGTTTGTTTGCATGTCACCAAGTCAAGTGATAAAATAACACTTGACTAAATGTATGTTTATTTATAAGCTAGGTGAAGAGAAGATTTTGTGATGATTTGTCAATGAGCATTAACTAAAGTATGTAACGAATAACATAAAACAGAAATTAGCTGGTTCTTTTTTGTTAAGGAAAAACTGTTAATAGCCGATTCAGAAGATGGTTGCTCTAGGCGGCAAGAGATGGCGTTAGTTCTGCCCATAGGGAAACAAGCATTTTAGTCAATTTCATTTGAAAGATTCCAGTTAATTATTTAAAGGCAAAAGATTAATTATTTTTTAACACAAAGATTCATTCATCATAAAAAGTATGCCCAAAAAATCAAGTAATTCAAAAATTTGCCAAAAGATGTCAGAATGGTAGCTAATAATATTTAATGCATTTGGTTGATTTTCATTGATCTTTTAACAATAAATACTTTATAAATGTTATTATATATTATGTATCTTTTATAAAAGCATAAAAATATATGAATATAGACCAGATATAGGCTAATACTGTATCGTCTGTTAGACTAGCCTGCCATCTATTGCAAGAATGCTGAACTAATTTGACAGTTGATTTTTAAATAAATCATCTAAGCTTATTTTAAACATTTCTTAATTAATATGTGATTAATAATAACAATAAATCCATTTTTAAATTTAAAAAAATTAAAGATTATTGGGGCAGATTGTTTTTTTGTATTTGCTTGATGACAAAAAAATTAATTACGATAATTTTTTAATAAGTCATTAAAAAAATTATAGCTCGATGTCCCAATAAACTCGTATGAATTTAATTCATTTAAAAAAAAACCCAAATTGAAAAATTCCTCATAACAGTCTAGTTTTTTTTAAAGTACGTTTAGACGTCCCTCCTGAACCCCCCTTAAGTGAAATTATTATTTGAACACGTTCGAACGAACGACGCACGTCATCAAGGTAACTCCCAAAAACAAATGAATGAATCATAAAGATGCTCATCTTAAACTATTTGAGAACAAGAAGATATTGTCTTCACTTTGAATTGTAAACAATTTAAAAAAATAAATATTTTCAGTCAAAATATTGAAATGTTTTTTTTTTTTTTTATCAAAGAATTATCACACAATTTTTTTATCATAAAAAAAAAAACTCTTATTTAAGAGGGAGTCGTTTTCTTAGCAATTTCAAATAATTCAATTTATAACTTTTTTATTTTTTTTTTGCAATGTAAAGTTAATTAAATGCAATGCTATCCAATCATTAAGATGATGATGATGTCCTTGGTTGACACGACACTCTTCTAATCGGGATTGAAAATTCTGAAAAAAAATCTGGTGTGACAAGCACAGAACACAACTTTCGATTATCTTCGGTACGATTACCTTGTCACACCAGATTTTTCGTGTCGACATATATTTAGTTTCCGCCGATATATTATAATTCACGATGTAAAATTTATAAACATATTTATATTTTGTTACCATGCCAACGCAACCATTTCTCCTACCCTTCCTATGAATTACAAGAGTAAAGTGGTCTTCAGAAGATTTCAATGGCAAAATGAGAATATACATTTTAATGAGCATCTAAAAAATAATTGATTTTTGAATTTTGATCAAAATCGTTGTGGCGAAATTTAAGAAAATAAAAAAAAAACTGAAAAACTACAGTACTTTTTGGCCTTTTCACTCTCCAGGAGGATACAAAACTTAAAATTTTAACTTCGTAGCTCAATTCCTTCATGCTTTAAATTGAATCCAGACAGACCATGTTTCGAAAACCTTTTTTTCAGGGGACCTCAAAAATTGTATATTCATCAAAATTTCGACATCGAATTTTTGACATGAATCCTATACTTTCTCTCTCTATATATTAACATATATAAGGGTAAGAGAAAGTAAAAATTGGGTGTGTTTTTTTTTTTTTTTTTGAAATGGAATCCATTTCTCGCTGAATATTAAGCTTCAATTTCTGCATCGTTGTCGGTTGATTGGAGTATACCTTGCTTTTCAGGATGTTCTCCTTTGTGAAAGGAGTCGTCCACAAATTAAGTAACGCCTTTTTGATTTTCTAGACACCCCGACTAGCACCTAAAAAATTTTTCGCAAGAGGGAAAAAAAAAAAAAAAAAAAGAAGATAAAATGATATGAATTTTGTATATGAAATAACAAGTTTCGGTTTCGGCTAAAAATCTTATTTCGGTCGGACCCTAATAGAAAAAATCTGGTGTGACTGGCGCACAGCACACAACTTTCTCTTACCTTCGGTAATCGAAAGTTGTGTACTGTGCTTGTCACACCAGATTTTTTGTGTCGACATATATTTAGTTTCCAACAGTAGGGTACATTCGATTTTCAAGATGTAAAATTTATAAGTATGGCAAAATGTTTATATTTTGTTACCATGGCAACCATTTCTCCTATCTTTTCTATGGAGTACAAGAGTAAAGTGGTCTTCAGAAGATTTCAATCACAAAATGAGAATATACATTTTAAAGAGCAACTAAAAAATAGTTGATATATGAATTTTAAAAAAAATCGTTGGAGCAAATTTTGAGAAAATCGAAAAAAACTGAAAAAGTGCATCAGTAAAGTACTAGTACTCTTTGGCCGATTTTGTTGAAAAGCTTCCTGTCACGTCCCATGGGGGTGCCTAACTTAAATATAAAATTTCAACCTCCTAGCTCTTTTCGTTCTTGAGATATTTTGTTCACAGACAGACAGACAGACAGACCATGTCGCGAAAACCACTTTTTTGGATTCAGGGGACCTCAGAACGTGAAGATCCATCAAAATCTCGACATCGAATTTTTGACATGAATCCAATACTTTCTCTCTATATATATATTAACATATATATAGAGGTAAGAGAAAGTAAAAAAAAAAGAAAATAAAATAAAACATGTTTCGGTTTCGGCTAAAAATCTTGTTTCGGTCGTACCCTAATAGAAAAAAAGAGATTGCCTAATATCTTAAAGGGAAATTTCGTTTATTTATTTTAGTCGTAAATTTAGTACCTAACTATAGATATCAGGAAAAAAAAAAGGAAAAATAAATAAATCGTGATTTCTTTGAAAGAAATTACCATCACTCTAATGGTTCACTTGTTGGAAGAAAGATTTATCTCCATCACAAGAGTTGATTTGTGAATGAATTATTTGTATTTGGCAACCGACTTTATATAATAGACTACGTATCACAAGTTCTCTCTCTCTCTCTCTCTCTCTCTCTCTCTTGTTCGTTAATGGCTGTTTATTTTTCGCCCCTGTTTCCTTTATTTATTTTTACCTTTGTTCCGAATGATGATGACCTATTTCTAAGTATTTCGGACCCTGTTATGTCTGGCACTGGTCCAGAGTGCTCAGCATCTTCCACCCACATCTCTCCTCCTCGAAGAGTTCTCAATGAACTCCTCTCTTGCATTCATTAGCTCTTCTATAGATATACTTAACTCTTCCTTAATGTTTTTATTCACTCTTCTCTTCTTTCCTGTTTTTTTCTTTCATTTTAACATAAATATTCTCTACTTGCTGATCATTCATTTCATTTTAGATACATATAATTGAACAATTTCTATGTAAAAAAAAAATATTTGGCAATGCTTGAGCACCACAAAGAACTCTTAAAGTCACTTTTATATAACTACTTTTTTTATTTTTCCAAAATTTTAAAATTGCGACAGAGAAACAAAATTAGAGATTATACTCTCTAAAAACGAATTAGTAAAAAACTACTAATTCATAGTGTATAGTCACTTTTTTAAGATGTGCAAAGTAGACCACCCGTAAATAGTGGATATCCACTTTTTCCATTAGTAAAAATTATTAATATGAATAATTCACTAATTGAAAAAGTGAATTTTTAAAAAAATAATGACCAAAAAAAAAGAAACGTTTAAGATATATGAATTTAGGTGCGATCATTGCGATCATACCAGGACCTAACTTGTGTTTTCTGACTCGAGTTCTGGCCAAACCCACTTAAACTTGACTTACTCTTACTTCTCTGTTATTTGCTATATAAGTATGTCGCTGATGTTAACAATGCTTTTTACTTGAATGTTACTATATTCCTTCCCAGCAATTTATTTCTAAATAAACTTAATAAAACTAATTATCGTTATATCATGAAATATATTTACTAAATTTTAAGTAAAAATATTTCTTAATTGACTATTTAAAAAATAATATTTTATTAATTTAAAAAAAATTTGGAATCTATTTGTTTTGACTTAACATATATTTCCTGCAATTTTTAACAAAAAATACAAGTTATCTCAATATTATTATTTATTTGTATTATTATTACTTAAATAAAGCCTTATATTGCCAAAAATGTCTTTATTAAGGAACCGATCAAACAGCTGGTCGGCCATGTTGGCTTCTCAGACTGCCGGAATTGAATGAACTACTTTTTGAATTAGTCAAAAATAACTAATCTAAAAGTAACCAATAAACTTACTAAATATATTAGTAGATTCTACTCAGGGAGGGGGTAATCTGGTGTGACTGGTCGCACAGCACACTATTTTTTTTCTTAATTTCGGTATTTTAAAGGCGCATTCTGTACTTGTTTGCCAGAATATAAATACAAATCAAATTTTTAAGTATTAATATTTAAAATTTTACATTAAAAATTGCGAATTTTTTTTTTTTAATCTCGGGGGGGGGGGTAATTATCCTTTTACCCCCACCCCTTGTATCCGCTCTTTACATCACGCAATCCGATGATTTTATTTAAGCCATTTGGATACTAAATGGCTTAAATAGAAATGCCTGGTTTCCCAATAGATATTATCATATATGGACCCTGTTATGCAATGGTGTGTCAAAGACCAAAAAATTCAAAATTGAGTTAAGCACGGAATATTGTTTCAAATGCTTTTATGAAATATGTCCTAAAAAAATTTATATTTAATGTCAAAGCATAAAATTATTTTTACAATATTTCGATGCAGGATTTTCATTTTTGCAATAATGATTTATGTTCCTAACACGTTGTTTTTTATGATGTTAAAAACCAATAAAAACTTATTTAACCTATATTATATATTGTTCACCTTAAATAAACCAAAATTTTTTTTTTTTTTTGAAAAATGAGAAATGAATTCGTAGAATTCAAAATTTAATTTTTTGATAATGAAGATGAGGATGAGTGCGATTTCGATATTAAGTCAATTTCATTATTATAACTTTGATTTACTGTTGCCATGTTCACTTCCATTCAGGAATTAATTGATGAGAAAATTTTGTTATCACTTTGTATTTAATTTTAAAACGTTAATACTATTTAAAATTGATTAATGTAATTTTGATAAAAAGTTTCTACGCTATTTTAGTATTAAATATAACCATAAAAAGAACTTTAATAATATCTCCGTTTTAATTTTTGAATTATAAATCTAAAATTATTTTATTTATTATCAAGAGACTTTGAAGCATTTTTACAAATATAATATTGGACTTAGAGAATTTTGCAAAAATAATTTTTTATATTTTTTTTTTCTCTAAATTAGTCGTATTTTTAGAGATAATTTATGAATATCTGCCATAATTACAGTATTTACTTGCACAATTGACAAAAAAAATGATATATCATCTAATCAAAACAATTTAAATCAAGAAAAACTTTAATGTTGATTTTCTCAAAACTCGATGTTTGGTCTTTGACACACCATTGCATAACAGGGTTCATATAGCATATTCATCCTCATATGTAAAATATAATTATAAATAACGAAATTCGATGAAATTTAAAAAAGTAAGACCAAATGGGGTTAAAATATAATTTAATAAAGAATTACTTCCCAATTCTCTTTTCAAAATAATAATAAATCATAGAAAGAGAGAGAAAAAAGAAGAATTTTATTGATTTTAACTAGGATAACGTTAACGTAGAGAATAAAAATAAATCTTTTAGTGAATGACATACGTCGGTTGTCTACAAGCATTCAATTTTCTTTGGCACTCACAAGAGAAAGAACTCAGTCAGTCAGGTTGTTAATAATAAAAATAGAAAAGGATTAGAAGACAAGGGGGGGGAACGGAAGCATTTGCTAAATTGGAGATGCAATTTGTAATTTGCCCAGCCCTAAGATCAGATAAAAAAAGCCTACAAAGTCTACTTGCCTGGCTGGACACTATAATTATTCTTTTCTCCGCTCCCTCTTTGAGGGGGAAATCAATTTTGTTACAGACAATAGAAAGAAAAAGAATAATTGATTGCTCTATTAAAAAAAGAGGCAAATTTGATTATTTCAATGATGAGAATTGAAATGAAGAGATGCAATTTGATTATTTTAAAAGAACAATTCAGAGTTACATGTTTATTTTTTTAATCGAAAATTTTAAGTCTTTGGATTGAACATTTACGTGTACCGTATCGGTGCGTATATCATCTTTCTTTCCTTCTCCTCTCGTCGTTCAAATCAAATTTATGATAGTATTGTAGTTGTGGCTGCAGAGTTGTATCAGGAAAGGAACAGAAACGGGCAGCCAAATCTTTTCCTATTTAAATATTTTATTGGCCCGACGTTTCGGTCTCGAGAGATGCCATCTTCAGGGCCCTTCTACCGAGAAACGTCGGCCCATGGGCGTAGCCAGACATCTTGTTAGGGGGGGGGAACCCCTCGTTAGGGCAAGAGGGGTGGTTGAGATTAATAGATTAATAGTTGCATTAATAGATAAGTAGTGCATACTTTTGCAAAAGTTCGTTCCTTTATGCTAAAAACTGTGATTTCTAGAAGCCTTCAAACCTTAGGGTCCCGGTTTTACCCCACTCTCCCCTACATATATTATTAATTATTTATTTAAATAAAAAAAAATTAAATTAATGTAGTTGATTGGGGCGTTAAAAAAATAATTCCCAATGGGAAAAATATACTCTCTTAAAACGAATTAGTAGAACTTTTACTTATTCAAATAGTAGGTAAGAAAATTACATCAAATTTAGTCATTTTGAGTAGAATCTACTAATATATTTAGTAAATTTATTGGTTACTTTTAGATTAGTTATTTTTTACTAATTCAAAAAGTAGTTCATTCAATTCCGGCTGTCTGAGAAGCCAACATGGCCGACCAGCTGTTTGATCGGTTCCTTAATAAAGACATTTTTGGCAATATAAGGCTTTATTTAAGTAATAATAATACAAATAAATAATAATATTGAGATAACTTGTATTTTTTGTTAAAAATTGCAGGAAATATATGTTAAGTCAAAACAAATAGATTCCAAGTTTTTTAAATTAATAAAATATTATTTTTTAAATAGTCAATTAAGAAATATTTTTACTTAAAATTTAGTAAATATATTTCTTGATATATAATAAATTAGTTTTATTAAGTTTATTTAGAAATAAATTCCTGGAAAAGAATATAGTAACATTCAAATAAAAAGCATTGTTAACATCAGCGACATACTTATATACCAAATAACAGAGAAGTAATAGAAAGTCAAGATTAAGTGGTTTCGGCTAGAATTCGAGTCAGTAAACACAAGTTGGGTCCCGGAGTCATCGCACCTTATTTCATATATCTTAAACGTTTCTTTTTTTGGTCATTATTATATTTTAAAAATTCACTTTTTCAATTAGTGAATTTTTCATATTAATAATTTTTACTAATTGAAAAAGTGGATATCCACTATTTACGGGTGGTCTACTTTGCACATCTTAAAAAAGTGACTATTCACTATGAATTAGTAGTTATTTACTAATTCGTTTTTAGAGAGTATATTTGTTTTTTTTTTTTTCAATTTTTAGGGCAAGCCAGGGAGGAGGGGTCAACGGCCCCCTGCCTCCCCCTGGCTACGCCCATGCGTCGGCCCAATAAAATATTTAAAGAAATAAATTTGGCTGCCAGTCTCTGCTCTTACAACCCAAATTTATGATTATAAGAGCCGGTTGCTTCATATTTAATTAACTAGTTATCACTCGGATAGTTGATTATTACTTCCAGGTTTTTTTTTTCACATCTAGTTAAGCTAATTTTATGATTAAATGAACTAATAAACGAGATTTTTTAATAAATAAATATATATAATTGTGTCAGGACCATCCTCAGAACAAATGGGTGTTAAATGTTCTGAGGATGGTCATGACCGGGACCGAAACGTCAACATAATGGGAATAAAATATAACTAGCTGCGAATTTTCTTCTTCTTTCTCACCTATCCTGATTGAACTACCAGCTATAAGGCCTACGTATCTAATTATATATATATAATTGTATTTTAAAATATTATCTGAATAAATGATGACGTGTTGTTAAATCCCAGCCTATTAAATAAAAATTCGTGGTTTTTTTTTTTTTTTTTTTTAATTCATTGTACTTATTCTAAACTATGTAATTTTTTTTTCTTCAAAGAAATGATTGAGAAAAAGAGAAGTGAGTGTATATCTTCTTGGAAATTCACCTTTTAACTTGATATGTAAATGTCTCGTGTGTGTGTGTGTGTGTGTGTTATGGCTGCTGCCAAATGACCCGAAGAGAGGTTTGTTTATATTCCACCCAAAAGTCAGTCAGTCACACGTGCTGCTCTCAGCGCAGCTCAACTTGGGCTATAGAAATAATCAAAGATGTAAAAAAAAAAAAGTAACATTGCTTGCTTGCCTATAAACTTTGCAAGAACCTTCTCCAGACTGAAATATATATTTATTAAAACTCAATGAGCCCGTTCATATTATAAACTAGTCGCGCCACTCGCCTTAGGCGGGATTTGTTTCTAGAGAGGGAGCAATTGTTCAAATATTATTTGTTTTCCTGTATTTTATAAATACCTATCTATTTTCTTATTCTTTTAACATATACATTAATATTTCTCTGATCATTAAGGTTGTTCGGATAGTACACCGTAAGTCATAATGGAATATAAATTATTTTTTAAATAAAATGAAAAATTTGAATGCCAAAATTCCTGATTATAATTTAGTCGTGACCTATCAGAGTTTATAATTGTATTAAGTTAATAATTTAATTACCAAAAATAATAAATGAATGACTTTTGACTTGAGCAGTTTTTCACGTAATATAGAACTGGCAACATTGCATTCATCAGCTATCTATTTTAAATCTTAAAAGCCTTCAATTTTATTTTATTTAATATATTACAATGTTTAATGCAAATCAGTTTAAACACAATGGACGATTTGCGAGAAAAAATATCGTAAAATGGAAAAAAAATGTAACTGACAGCGAGAAAAGAGAATTATTTTATGCGACGTTGCCAGTCTGGTCTGACTCGATCTTCCTATTTCGAAATATTGGCTACTGTCATTTTGGAGAATATTTTGACTTTCTTGTTAAAATATCTTTAAAAGCCTTCGGCAGAAACTTTTGATTTTATGTTTAACGTATTCCTCGGAAGTGAATTAATAAAATGTAAGTTTTTTTGTTTTTGTATCTATTGCAGAGGTGGCTATATAATTCGATATGTGTGCGTTTCGTCGTCATTCCCCATAGACTACATGTTAAATTTCAATTTTTTAAAAATTATTTACACGATAACCCTGCGTCAGATCTGCTTCAAAATTTTATTTTATACGTATGTGATAGTGATTAATAACATATTAAAAAATTAGCTTTTAATCAGTTACAAAGTGCTTTAATGTCCGAACAACCTTAACTGATTGACATATCGAAAAACACAAACCACTTTTTTTATACAATATTTTTATCCTTTAAAAGAATCTGAAAAATTTTCCTAAAGTATAAGTATTATTTCGAAAAGATAATTTTTTTTTAATTATCAATACAAGCTGCTAAAATAGGTTGTTTTTTTTGACACTTACACTTATGAATATAGGCCTAATCTCTACAAAGCGGAAGCTCTCCTCCTCCGCAGCCCTTGTTTTGAGAATTTCTTCTCTTATCATAACCCTAACACTCACAGTCACATGTGAGCACAATACAACAAATAAGCCCCTTTTCTATTATCATCACGATAAGATTTTTCCATACATATTATGAGTGCATTAAAAAAAAAAAAAGAAAGAATTAAAGAAAACAAACTGATTATTCCACAAATTCATCATGGGAAAATTTTTGTTTGTTTGTCCTAAAAAAAGTAAAAAAAAATCTGGTGTGACTGGTCGCACCAGATTATTTTGGGTCGAGTTTCCAACAATACGGTACATTTGAATTCAGAAAAATAATTGAATTTTGAATTTTAATCAAAACTTACCCTCACTGTACAGACGTCAAGACGTAAAGTAAATTAAAAAATCTGGTGTGATTGGCGCACAGCACACAACTTTCTCTTACCTTCGGTAATCGAAAGTTGTGTTCTGTGCTTGTCACACCAGATTTTTTGTGTCGACATATATTTAGTTCCCGACAGTACGGAACATTTGAATTCACTGTCAGATGTAAAATTTATAAGTATGGGAAAATATTTATATTTTGTTACCATGGCAACCATTTCTCCTATCTTCCCTATGAAATACAAGAGTAAAGTGGTCTTCGGAAGATTTCAATTGCAAAACGAGAATATACATTTGAAAGAGCATCTAAAAAATAATTGATTTTTGAATTTTAATCAAAATCGTTAGAGCGAATTTTGAGAAAATCGAAAAAAACTGAAAAAGTACATCAGTAAAGTACTAGTACTTTTTGGCCGATTTTGATTAAAAGCTTATTTAGTCGGTCCCGGGGGGTGTTTAACTTAAATATAAAATTTCAGCCTCATAGCTCAATTCCTTCATGCTTAAAATTGAACACGCACAGACAGACAGACAGACCATGTCGCGAAAACCACTTTTTTGGATTCAGGGGACCTCAAAACGTGAAGATCCATCAAAATCTCGACATCGAATTTTTGACATGAATCCAATACTTTCTCTCTCTATATATATTAACATATATACAAAGGTAAGAGAAAGTAAAAATTTACTCGTATATTTGAGACAAAGATTTTTTTTTAAATTATAAAATATATGAGAAAAAATCTCAAATAAAATTCTAATTACAAATTGTGTATTGTGAATGAGAAGAGGCCCTTTGCCGGAAAAAAAACTAACAAAGGCCCTAGGGGTATAAGAATGGTGAAAATGCCCTTGGAACATATTTCAATGATACATAGGGGGATTTGTAGGTACTAATAAAATAATAAGATGCTGAAAGTTTCAGATCGCTATCTCAAATGGTTTTTGAGAAAAACCATAATATGTAAAAATCAGACAAACATTTTTTTCTCAGGAACGGCTGAATCGATTGATTTGAATTTTTGATATGTTTTGGGGGCTGTTGGTACCTTCTAGGGAAAAAATCAAGACCTATATCGGATCATGACATCCTTGAAAAAAATGGCGTTTTTTGTTTAATTTTAATTTTTAACCATGATACAATTTTGGCACAAAAATGAAACAATTTTTTTGAAATCCTCATTCAATTTCCTGTAAGTTCATAAGTTCATAAATTCATAAAAAAAGGTACGCCATAGTAGAAAAAAAATAAAAACCATTTATTACTCAAATATTGACTTTATATGTTTTGTGCTTTAATCTTGTTTTTTATTGCTTAAGCTTGCACATATATTTTCATTTTATTCAAAATAACCAGTTTATATTCATAACATCAAAATTTTTTGCCTAAATCAAAAGTTAAAATTTTTAAATATCTATAATCATTAACTATAATGCTATAAGATAAAAACAGTTTTTGATTAATGAATAATAAAAATAAAAACTAATATCAAAAAGATAAATATACTATATAAATTACTCAGGGGCGTATATAAGGGGGAGGGCCGAGGGGGCCCGGACCCCTCCCCCCCGAAATTTCCCAAAAACATATACATATATAGGGATATACAGACATCAGCGCAACAAATTTTTTCGCAGGATGGAAAACTTTGGTTCCGCAAAAGAAAAAATGTTCCGCAAAAAATTTCGTGTGAAAAAAAAATTTAGTTTCTTAAAAAAAAAAATTTTTAGCAGAAAAATTTTTGAGTTCAGGCCCCCCCTAAAAAAATTTCTATATACGCCCCTGAAATTACTAGCCAATATGTAAAAAAGACCCCCTCGGCCCTCCCCCTTATATACGCCCCTGAGTAATTTATATAGTATATTTATCTTTTTGATATTAGTTTTTATTTTTATTATTCATTAATCAAAAACTGTTTTTATCTTATAGCATTATAGTTAATGATTATAGATATTTAAAAATTTTAACTTTTGATTTAGGCAAAAAATTTTGATGTTATGAATATAAACTGGTTATTTTGAATAAAATGAAAATATATGTGCAAGCTTAAGCAATAAAAACAAGATTAAAGCACAAAACATATAAAGTCAATATTTGAGTAATAAATGGTTTTTATTTTTTTCTACTATGGCGTACCTTTTTTTATGAATTTATGAACTTATGAACTTACAGGAAATTGAATGAGGATTTCAAAAAAATTGTTTCATTTTTGTGCCAAAATTGTATCATGGTTAAAAATTAAAATTAAACAAAAAACGCCATTTTTTTCAAGGATGTCATGATCCGATATAGGTCTTGATTTTTTCCCTAGAAGGTACCAACAGCCCCCAAAACATATCAAAAATTCAAATCAATCGATTCAGCCGTTCCTGAGAAAAAATGTTTGTCTGATTTTTACATATTATGGTTTTTCTCAAAAACCATTTGAGATAGCGATCTGAAACTTTCAGCATCTTATTATTTTATTAGTACCTACAAATCCCCTATGTATCATTGAAATATGTTCCAAGGGCATTTTCACCATTCTTATACCCCTAGGGCCTTTGCATTAATACCAATGGAAATAAATAACATTTAATTATAATGCATTTAGATGGTTTTAATTGGATTTTAAAACAAATGAATATTTATAGTTTAGACAGACAGACAAACGAAATACATATCTTCATCAGTTATTCTTGTATTTTAATAACATTCGTTAAATAGACAAGTATTTATTAGTAAAATGAAATATTTGGGAAAAAAATAGTTATCAAGAGAGAATTTAATAACAGGGTGTTTATTAAACATATGGCAAAAATTCAAGAAGTTATTGTAAAAATATTTTGAAAACCTATTTTGTTTCGAGGATACAGGACGAACAAAATTTTCGACAAATATAGCCGTAAATACTGTATTTTTCTCTAAGGGGCACTGCTTTTTACTTTCTCTTACCTATGTATATATGTAATATATATAGAGAGAAAGTATTGGATTCATGTCAAAAATTCGATGTCGAGATTTTGATGGATCTTCACGTTTTGAGGTCCCCTGAATCCAAAAAAGTGGTTTTCGCGACATGGTCTGTCTGTGTGTGGGTGTGTGTGTGGGTGTGTGGGTGTGTCTGTGTTCAATTTTAAGCATGAAGGAATTGAGCTAAGAGGCTGAAATTTTATATTTAAGTTAAACATCCTCCTGGACCGGAAAAAATAAGCTTTTAATCAAAATCGGCCAAAGAGTACTAGTACTTTACTGATGTACTTTTTCAGTTTTTTTCGATTTTCTCAAAATTTGCTCCAACGATTTTTTTTTAAATTCAAAAATCAATCATTTTTTAGATGCTCTTTAAAATGTATATTCTCATTTTGCGATTGAAATCTTCTGAAGACCACTTTACTCTTGTATTTCATAGGGAAGATAGGAGAAATGGTTGCCATGGTAACAAAATATAAATATTTTCCCATACTTTAAATTTTACATCTGAATTCATATGTTCCGTACTGTCGGGAACTAAATACATGTCGACACAAAAATCTGGTGTGACAAGCACAGTACACAACTTTCGATTACCGAAGGTAAGAGAAAGTTGTGTGCTGTGCGCCAGTCACACCAGATTTTTTACTTTCTCTTACCTCTATATATATGTTAATATATATAGAGAGAAAGTACCGTATTGGATTCATGTCAAAAATTCGATGTCGAGATTTTGATTTTTTGATGGATCTTCACGTTTTGAGGTCCCCTGAATCCAAAAAAGTGGTTTTCGCGACATGGTCTGTCTGTCTGTCTGTGAACAACATATCTCAAGAACGAAAAGAGCTAGGAGGTTGAAATTTTATATTTAAGTTAGGCACCCCCATGTGACGTGACACGAAGCTTTTGAACAAAATCGGCCAAAGAGTACTAGTACTTTACTGATGTACTTTTTCAGTTTTTTTCGATTTTCTCAAAATTTGCTCCAACGATTTTGATTAAAATTCAAAAATCAATTATTTTTTAGATTCTCTTTAAAATGTATATTCTCATTTTGTCATTGAAATTTTCTGAAGATTACTTTACTCTTGTATTCCATAGGAAAGATAGGAAAAATGGTTGCCATGGTAACAAAATTTAAATATTTTCACAAATAAATTTCACATCTTGAAAATCGAATGTACCATACTGTTGGAAACTAAATACCTGTCGACACAAAAAATCTGGTGTGTCAAGCACAGAATACAACTTTCGATTACCGAAGGTAAGAGAAAGTTGGGTGCTGTGCGCCAGTCACACCAGATTTTTTTTTAAAGAGAGTCATTTTAAATCTTTGAATACAAATAATATCAATGACTTCCGGCGGACATTCAACGGTCTTGTTTTTCGGGGGCCAACTATTCCGATTTTCAGCACCGCTTGGCGTTGCTTAACAACATTAATCGTGGTGGCTGTTGTCCATTCTTGTTAATAAAATGTTGTTATTGTCGAAATTTTTGTTCGCCCTGTATCATCAAAGCAATAAAAAAAAAAGTAATAGAGGAAACAAATTCTTGAATTTTTGCCGTATGAAGTATAAAAACATTTATCTCATATTGACAGCCCATAAGGAATATATATATATTTTTTTATATCTCTTGTATTGCATATTATTAGTCATGAATTATCTATATGTTGAAAGAAAATTGTAATTTTAAAATTTATCCTCATCCTTGCTATGTTATAGCTCTGAAGATGGTCTCGACCGAGACCGAAACGTCAGCCTAATGGGTGTTAAATAAACGAAATAATACTAGCTGCTTTTCTTTCTTCACCCTGATACACTTTTATAAAAACAAAGTATAGGGTAATTGAGGCGTTTAACAAATTCATTCACTCAATAATATTTTAACTTTTAGAAAACAAAATTTAATTAAATCACGAATTAGTTTTAAACATAAACAATTAAACACTTGCACGGTGGTAGAATTGAAGAGTCATGGGTTCGACAAAAATTGAATTGGCTACCAATCTATTGACGGGTTTCTAAATGGCCTCCGATAGCGAAAAAAGACCTCAAATAAAAAAAATATTAAACAGTATACCAACCTAGTGGAAAAAAAAATAGAAATAGAAATAAAGAAAATTTGTCAAGATAAAAATTATTGTACGGAAAAGTATTTAATAAAAATGTATTAAAAATGATAGTCGAATGAAAAAAGTTTTTTTTTTTTGTTTTACTTGTGATTGGCTAAAATAAATAGGAGAGAAGATTGAATGGCAAATCGAATGAACTAGAGAGCGAAACGTCAGTATGACAATCACAGGAAGTTTTAAGAAAACATTGAAAAAAAAAAAAAAAAAAAAAGCAAACCGATTGAAAATGCAATGAAATTGATCGAAAGGAAATATGCTTATTTTTCTAGATGAATGTTCTTTTAAAATTGGGAGAAAAAAAAAAATAAAATAATGTGGATTAAAACTTGACAAAAAAGAAACTCTTGACTCATGGATCCAACATGAAATTCAGAGAGAGGAAGTCAAATTTGATAAATGATTTTTAAAAAAAACTTGAGATAAAACATTGCAACTATCTCCTAAAAATATTTTATCTTTTTGATGAACTGTCATCAAAGATATACATGAAATGAAGCCAAGATCTCTTAGAATAATAAGGCACCCCATTTGGTATCCAAATGGCTTAAATAAAATCATTCGGACTGCCTGGGGTCCGAACCCGCGACGTTTGGTATAAGGGGTTAGCACGCTAACCTCTACACCAAGCCCCCGAGGGCTAAAAGAAAATTATTATTATTATTATTCCATTCCAATTCAGTGCCTGCTTGAGGATTTGTTTACATTCAGGGAATACACAAATGCAAAGAATACATAAATATTTCTCTATACATTTCCTATGGGAGAAATCGTAACTTTAGGAATTAATAACTCAAAAAGTTATAGGAATTTCGGGATGAAAATAATTTTACTGTATTCCCTAGATAGTCCTCTTAAAGCATAAAAAATTTCATTTCAAAATACCAACGGGAAGTGGCCTAAATAGAGCGAGACAGACAGACAGACAGACAGACGGATAGACATTAGCGAATTATATATATAGATCTTTCTATTTCAGTTTTTCTCTGTCTATTTTGTAGGAAATTCTTATAAAAACAAAATTTAATGTAAAACTGTAATCATTGGATGCCAAAGCCGAAGGAGACGTTTCGTAATTTATTGGTCCATATTCAGCCCTTTTAGGCTTTACAGAATGAAATTGAAGCGCAAAGTTGTGCTTTTTTTTGATACGCAAGATTCTGAGTGTGAGAGACTAGTCTTTTAATAATCAACACATGTGGTATGCCCCAAAAAATATGGGGGGGGGGGGCCTCCTCTCAAAAAATCTCTTTTAATTTTTTTTTTTTATTTTTTTTAATTTTTTGGAGGAGAGGAGTTTTATAAGACTGAAAAATTGCTTGGAGATTTCAGCGAGAAGTTGGTCAAACAGAGCGTGCCGGACGCAGTTGGTTTAAATAAATTTTTAACGGCGTGCCAGAGATCACCCCTACACTTCCTACCCCCTCGGACACGAGAGAAGGCGGGATTAAAGCTTAAGTAATTTTAATAGAGATTATCCTATTCTTCTTTTTCATACTAGTACATGTTTTTGAAAAAATAAAAGAGCAACGAAATGAGTCATCCATTTTTTTTCAATTTTATAAAAAGATGAAGTGACTCTGTATAAGGAGAGTTTTAAGTTAATCACTTCAAAGAAGCAGGAAAAAAAAAGAACATTCAAATTATTAGAAGCTCAAATTAGAAATCCAAAATAATATGTTAGAGTTTGTTGTTGTTGTTGTTGAGAAAAAAACAAACTTAATTTCATTTGATTATTATATAACAATTATACTAATTAAAATGATTTTTGCCTATCGAACTGCAAAGGAGTTAAATTAAGTAGGGAGGAAAAGATCAAAGGGTTTTTACTTATAAATCAAACCACCCTTAATGAAAAGCAAATACTCAATGAAGGGGAAGAAAATAATTCAATTACCAAATTTTTAATTTGATTTAAATTTCACTTTAAATCTCTCTGCAAAAAGTGTTTATAATAATTACAGTGTGTTTTCTGAAATAACCCGATCTCTTTCAATTAATATAAAGTAATAATTATCATAAATAAATTGCGAGATTTAATTATTAATTAGGAAAAAATCTGGTGGACTGCGCACACACACTCTCTTCCTTCGGTAATCGAAAGTTGTGTCTGTGTGTCCCCAGATTTTTGTGTCGACATGTATTTAGTTTCCGACAGTAGGGTACAATTGAATTCAGGATGTAAAATTTATAAGTATGGGAAAATATTTATATTTTGATACCATGGCAACCATTTCCCCTATCTTTTCTATGGAGTACAAGAGTAAAGTGGTCTTCAGAAGATTTCAATCACAAAATGAGAATATACATTTTATAGAGAATCTAAAAAATAATTGATTTTTGAATTTTAAAAAAAATCGTTGGAGCAAATTTTGAGAAAATCGAAAAAAACTGAAAAAGTGAATCAGTAAAGTACTAGTACTTTTTGGTCGATTTTGTTCAAAAGCTCGTGTCACGTCCCATGGGGGTGCCTAACTTAAATATAAAATTTCAACTTCCTAGCTCTTTTCGTTCTTGAGATATTTTGTTCACAGACACACAGACAGACACACAGACACACAGACAGACACACACACACACAGACAGACCATGTCGCGAAAACCACTTTTTGGATTCAGGGGACCTCAAAACGTGAAGATCCATCAAAATCTCGACATCGAATTTTTGACATGAATCCAATACTTTCTCTCTATATATATATTACATATATACATAGGTAAGAGAAAGTAAAAAAATCAACAATAATTTTTTGTGAAATATGAAGAAATTAATTAATTAATTAAGAAAATTATCCTGTGGCTCAGGGCTAGAGCATTAGCTTCTGGTACCAAAGGTCAAGGGTTCGCATCCCGGCTCATGCGACACAAATTTATTTCAATTCGATTGGCCTAAATAGCCTTAGATGCCGAAAAAAACATTAATGAAATAAAAAAAAAATTATGGAAAATTATTATAAAAGACAAAGTCTGACCGCATAGATTCAGAAACTACTGGAGGGGTTTAAGTTGATTTTTTTTTTAAGTAGATATTTTACGAGGGTGGTTTGGAGCTATCATTAATTTTAGATTAGAGGATTTAAAGAATAGATGCGGAAAGTGTTATGATCGTGGAAAACTCTTTACATTTCAGGTCATAAGAAATGCAAAATATCTTAACTTACATATACCAATATAGTATATGTAGTTTTTTTTTTGTTATATCTCGGAACCACTTATCAGATGAGGACGAATTTTGGCTCAAAATTCGCTTCAATGATTTTGATTAAAATTCAAAAATCAATTATTTTTTAGATGCTCTTTAAAATGTTTATTCTCATTTTGCCATTGAAATCTTTTGAAGCACACTTTGCTCATGTACATATGGGAAACATAGGAGAAATGGTTGCTATGGTAACAAAATATAAATATTTTCCCATGATTATAAATTTTACATCGTGAATTCTAATATATCGGAGGCCCTCGGGGCATGGCGTAGGGGTTAGCGTGCTAACCTCATATACCAAACGTCGTGGGTTCGGACCCCAGGCAGTCCGATGATTTTATTTAAGTCAATTGGATACCAAATGGCTTAAATAAGAATGCCTGGACCCCATATATGTATATTTATCAATAACGGATATCGTAAAAAGTCTTATATGGCCTCAGTTGCCGAAAAGACTGTGTGAATGTGTGTGTGAGTGTGAGTGTGAATGAGAAAAAAGTGTGAATGTTTTTTATTTGAAAAAATATATCGGAGGAAACACTAGCGGTCCCAGGGGGGGGCCCAGAGGGGCCCGCCCCCCCCCCATTGGACAGACAAAAATTCAAAAGTTTTATTTAATATTTTAAAACTAAACAAAACAATTATACATTTTTCAATTTTTCACGTCTTAGGATAGCTAAAAACGCTAATTTCAATGCCTAATTTTCAAAAAATTTTTCCATACCCCCTAGAGTCGTCTGTCCTGATCTGGCCTCTATAAATCATGGTAATCTAACCCTATGTACAGTAGCGTAACGTTTTTTAGCTGGGCTCCCCCGCAAACCTTTATTTCGGGCCCCATTATTAGACCTTATAAAAAATATTTTTAAAATACAGTATATCCCTGAACCCTGAGTGCCCGGGCCCTTTCAAAGACAAATTTTCATTAATTTTTTTTTTTTTGATCTTTCTTTCTTTCAAAAAAACATTCACACTTTTTCTCATTCACACTCACACTCACACACACATTCACACTGTCTTTTCGGCAGCTCAGGCCATATAAGACATTTACGATAACCGTTATTTATGAATTTATATATATTAGGGTCCAGGCATTTTTATTTAAGCCATCTGGTATCCAGATGGGTTAAATAAAATCATCGGACTGCCTGGGGTCGAACCCGCGACGTTTGGTATATGAGGTTAGCACGCTAACCTCTACACCACACCCCGTGGGCTTTTTTTTGATCTAAATTTTCCCGTTTTTACCGGAGCCCTGAGGAGATACAGTTTTTTAGCCCGGCCCGCCCCGTGGGCCCCTTAAGGTCCGAAGCCCCCCGCATTGCGGGGCGTACGTTACGCCACTGCCTATGTATGAATATTATTCATGATATTTCAGTATAATTGGTCATTTTTTTTTACAAATGATCAATTTTTGACTTTGTCATGTTTTCTTGTAAGCCAACGAAAAAAAATTTTGATTAAAAATTAATATTTTAAATTGAAAATTTGTGAAACTTATTTTGTTTTTTCGACTATAAAATTCGACCATAACGAGAAAAAAAAAATAGATTTTTGACGAATTTGGAAATTTTTAAAAATTTAGATGGACCCTTAAATTTTTTTTTTTTTGAGCTCATCTTTGGAGAGGTCTCTTGAAACATGATAAATAAATAAAATATTGTCATATGAGATCGAATTCACATTCTCACATCATAGATTTTGGGCCATTGGCTACCAATACAGGTGAAATATACAGTATATACAAAATAGGTCTATTTAGGCCTTCGCTGCCGAAAAAGAGCTTAAATGGATAAAAAAAAAAAAAAATTGGGCCTCCTCCTGGGAGGAAACTAAATATATCTCGACACAAAAAGTCTGGCGTAACAAGCACAGAACACAAATAGAGAAAGTTGTGTTCTGTGCGACCAGTCACACCAAATTTTTTTTATTATATAATACCTATTATTTTAATCCTAAAATCATATCGTTAAAATAAATAAAGTTTTTCAATTTGTTCCATTTCTTATTTTTTTTGTTCGATCCGCAACATGTACGTGCTCAAAGTACCGTAACCAAACATTCTTCTTCCTATCAAATGTTTTAAAATATTTTTGTTATATATATAAACAAATGATTATAATGAGTTATTTCATCAGATAAAAACAAACAGGATTTCATTTCTGCCTATATTTTAAGGCAGAAACTGCAACCAATTTATTTATTTTATTAGTAGCCCTACCAGGCAGACTTTTTTTTTAACTCTGCCTCTATTACATTACAGTCACAAAGTTGCATACTGCCATTTTCAGAGGCCTAACCATCTATTATTTCTTCAATAAAAATTGAAACATATAGACTCATATCAATATTTCAAATTTCGAAAGTAGAATTTTTTCGAATGATCTTTAAAAAAATCTGGTGTGACTGGCGTACAGCACTCACCCTTCGGTAAGAGTTGTGCACCGTGCTCTCACCATCAAGATATATTTA
>JAKCPI010020809.1:0-91338 GCA_023213315.1 Euborellia annulipes
AAAGCAAATACGTAGTATTAATAGCAATGTAAACTCTATTTTTTATAAAATTTTGAATATCTTGAATATAGGAATATTAATTGTTTGTATTTTGGCCATGGTAGTGGTGGCTTATTAAAACAATATTTGTTTTATTATTTTGATTTTATTTTTGGCTACAACTGTAGCTAGCAGTTTCCGATGGCATCCCCACCATCATCTTCAGGCCTAACTACCTTGGCCAAAATACAAATAAATCTTGAAAATAACTGGATTGTACGAGTTTTATATATATATATAAGAATCTATTTTTAGAGGAAGTTTACTCCTCGTTCCTTAAGGTGGATAAGGTAGGTTTTTATTAAAAACAAAATGTTTTTTTTGTATGTTGGGATTTTATTGCGTTAAGGAACGACGAGTAAACTTCCTCCTCAAAAATAGATTCTTATATATACAAATAAATCTTTCTATATTCAAGATATTTAAATGAAAAATTGTACAATCCCACATTTAGTTTGAAAAAAAAAATTTGAAGGCTGAAGATGGCAGGCTGGATCCCAGCTGAAACATAATAATAGAGTTTAAATTTAAATAGAGGCTCAATTATTGGCTGCATCCTCTTCCCTTATACAACATATCAGCTACAGCCACGATTCGATTGATTAATACAGTATTTCTTCCAGCCTGGGATTTAATGCATCCAAAAAATGTTCAACAGGATCTTAGGTTCAAATTTCTCTGAATAACAACCTAATATTTATTTTTATCAATATAATGGTGTGTTGATTTAATTTTGTTATTGGTCAATGGCTGTTTATTCGTTAGATATATTTATATCCGAGATTGTTTAGATGTGTGAAGGCTGCAATTCTGTTTCATTCGTCCTAATCGAGCCGAATTGGTGGTGGTCCTTGGGCGCTGCTCTCCTCGCGTGTACAGATAACTGTCACAAGAAAATGTTCATAAATCAATTCATTTGTATGAAGAAGTTAAGTTTTTTTATAATCCCTTTAAAGTAAATTGCTGGTTTCTTCTAAAAGAAAAATATCCTCACATTTTCTATAATTTTTTGAGGGAAAAATTTATCATGACTTCGGTACCTTTTGGCCAATAAAAGTTTTATATGAAATAAAGAAAAAAAGGTGCAAATTGTGGATGTAGATAATTAATAAAGGGATGTATGGAGGCAGAGGCAGCCAAGAAAAAATGCTCTGAATTCTTTCACCAATCAGCTGGAAACGTTTCGGTTCATTTTCGGATTTCGAGTTAATGAGCATGTCAAAGTACGTGGTAAACAGCATTTTACCAAAGTTTACAGGTTAAGTCTTCGAATTATCGAGAGTTGACTATATATATATATTTGGAACTCTTTCTTTGAAAAATGAAAAACTACATTTCGAAAATTAATTTTCGGAAAATATAAAATAATCTAATCGTGAATGTAATAAAATGTAACAAAAACAATAGAAACCAGAAAAGTATTTCTAATTTTATATGATAGAAGAAAGTATATATTTACACTCACCCCTCTTCTCCGGATCCACCAGCTGTTGGAGAACGTTATTCTCTTCTTCAGTTGGTGATATGATATTTAGACAATTGAGAGAATCAAGTTAAACATGGCGAGATTATAACATTCTTGGCGTATTCATACTTATGCAAGAGCTCTTCTTTTTGTCGGCGCCACTCCACTCCACCCTAACCAAAGCTGTTGTCTCCGACAGGCCAAGCTCGTTCATATCTCTCTCTTGACGGTAGGAGATCCCCTTCTTTGTCGTCTGAGGAGCCCCATATCGTTTGCCGTCCTAGCCATCCTATCACTACACTCTCTTGGCTTACGGGATGTTTACTTTTGTAAGGGTCATAGTGCTAAAAAAACAAATGTAAAGAAACATTAAACATAAACTATATATATATATATATCTGTTATTCCAGTGAATTAGTGGTTATGTCGATTTTGTTTATTTTTCAGGGCACGAATTTTAAAGTTTACAAACTGAAAATTTAGATTAACTTGCAAAAAAGCACACCTTAATAACTACGTAGCCTTGCCCTCTTATATTCTACGATGAAAATACCACCCTGCTTCTCTTAGGCCACTTAACTCATTTTGGACAAAAATCGACTTACCCACTTATTCACTGTGATAACAGTTATATAAGATAAATTTATTTAAATCGAAGATGAAAAAAATTTGTTAAAACTGTAAAACCCCCGAAGAATTCTACATGATAAATAGGAGAATCCCCCACAAAAAAAATAATAATAATAATTACACCAAAGAGACAATTGAAGAGTTCGTACGCAGATAGTGCTAACCCACAAATACCGGGTGGGCCAATAGTGCGTGGACGGAAGATTGTGGGCTTATTAACGGACATTTTTAAAATTTGTTGATCGCACCTAATGTGGGGCCTTTAGGGCTACAAATTAAAAATATTTTTGTTCCAATTGCACCTCATATACAGGGTGGTCCATATCAAAGTTATGTTTTTTTAAATGGAACCCCCTGTATATTATTGCATATTTGGATTCTACGGCCAATTTTAGTATGAGTTTATGTCATGCAATGTATTCTAAAACAAACCGTTTAGCCGCAAATCGGGCTTTAGTGAAAAAACTGCTGTCTGAAAAAAATTGAATATCTCGCGAACCATAAAACTTAGGGGCCTGTTCTTTTGTGATGTTAGTAACCATGAAATGTACTAATGTAGGCCAGATGGGTAACCCGGAATTATTCTTGTGTTGGGAGATATGGCTATGCAAATTTGGAAAATTTCAATCATGGATAATTTGATTATTTCAAATTGAACATGCTTTTTCTATTTTATATATATATATATTTTTTTTATATACATCTTCTACCGGATTATTATATAAGTTTATATACAAGGAAGGAAGCAGGAGCAGCCAAAAATTAAAGCCTCCGATTTTTTTTACAATTAATGAGACGTTTCAAGAAAACTTTATTTTCTCAACATCAGTCGTTCAAATTGTATCTGCCCCGGAGTTGTTAAAAGGGCACAATACATTTATTATGTATTTTCTTTATGGGTGAGTTATTCATTGACTTGTTCAGTGAGAATGTTCAATATAAGTATAGATATATATAAATATTAGTTGATTGAAGCTTAATGAGTGATGCCGAGAGAAATTGTAGACCGAAACTCCTCAAACTAAGTGATTTTTTGGCGGAATGGTGTAGGAAGGAAAACAAAAATAAATTTTTTTTATTTTCCCCAATGTTTATATCCTGATATTTCGAAGGCACAAAGGCTCTTCTTCTTCAGAGGAAGCTGAAAACAATCACAATGTTAACAAAAGAATTCTTTATAATAGTTTTACATAAAGGGCATTGGTTGTACCTCATTTTACACTCCGCTAGCATTATAATAACAGCCAAGGTTTTTGCAAACAAGAAAGCCATTTGTCCTCGGTAACTCTTGAGAGCATTCTAATTTGATAATTATAATACAAATTTCATTTATTCATTTAGTTTAAATGTATTAATATAAAAATAATTAAATCTATTTTAAATCCAAGCATTTATTAGATCATCATTCAACCTTTAGTCAGTTTTTTTTTTTTTTTTTTGTATAGAATGTATTAATTAAATTATTTAAAAAAAACCTTGGCTGTTATTATAATGTTAGCGGAGTGTAAAATGAGGTACAACCAATGCCCTTTATGTAAAACTATTATAAAGAATACTTTTGTTAACATTGTGATTCTTTTCAGCTTCCTCTGAAGAAGAAGAGCCTTTGTGCCTTCGAAATATCGGGGAATAAACTCATTGGGGAAAATCAAAAAATTTTATTTTTGTTTTCGATTTTCTCAAAATTCGCTCAACAAAATTGTTTAAAATTCAAAAATTAATTATTTTGCACCCTTGCCAAAAAATCAGCATAGTTGAGGAGTTTCGGCCTATATAAGTATAAGTTTATATATATAATTACATGTCGGATTATTATATAAGTTTATATATATATATATATATATATAATTGTACATGTACAGGTAGAGTCAATATTAAGTCCCACCAATGTGTTTTCTACTTGTGATTATTTCATTGTTTTTAAAAAGAAAATGAAAATCTTTATTGGAAATTTTTCTAGGTTTGAAACATGAAAGTTTCCATTAAAAAATAGGCCTATATAATATTTTTTTAAAAACCATGAAATAATCACAAGGAGAAAACGCATGGGTGGGACTAATATTGTCCCTCACTGTACGTTTGAGATTTGACTATATAGACTGATGAGCGTTTTCTACTTGTGATTATTTCATTGTTTTTATAAAAGAAAATGAAAAGAGAATGTAAAAAATAATTAATTTTTGAATTTTAAACAATTTTGGTGAGCGAATTTTGAGAAAAATCGAAAAAACTAAAAAAGTACATCACTAAAGTACAAGGACTTTTTGGCCGATTTTGTTCAAAAGCTTATTTTGAGTGTCCAGGAGGGTACCTTACTTAAATATAAAATTTCAATAGCGCAATTCCTTTATGCTAAAAATCGTTACACACAGGAAGACAGACAGACAAACAGACCAATTTGCGGGACCCACTTTTGGACTCAAGGGACCTCAAAACATGTATATCCATCAAAATCTCGACATCGAATTTTTGACGTGATCGCAATACTTTCTTTCATATATAGGATAAGAGAAAGTAAAAAAAGGTAGAACAATGATGGGACGCTGACCACATCACATCATTATTTTTCTTTACCTAGTTTTCTTTTTCTTATAAAAAAAAAAAGTTGAAGTCATATCGTTTGAAACTGCTCAAGCAGCCCAAGTTTTGATATTGAATCTCAACCAAAATTTGTTTGACTCCTCAGGTTTATTATTAAGTATGCTAACTAAATAAAGTAAAAGATTCCATTACCTACATAAGGAGTTTTTGCCAAAGAGAAAAATTCCCATAAAACAATTCCGTATGACCAAACATCTGATTGGAATGAAAAAAACTCGATCTCTTAGTGATTCAATCGCCATCCATTTTATAGGTAAAGGACTCTGAATATAATCATTTACTTAGTATTTTTGAATAAAAAAAATTAAATATTTGCATAATAATAATACTCACATAGCCTTTTTTCTTATAGTTATCAGATTTGTACAGACTTTTGGCTGAAACCAAAATCACAAATTTTTACTATATTATTATCTGTTAAGAGAATATTTCTCGCTGCCAAATCGCCATGCAATACCTGAAACAAGCAATATATATTAGAAAAGAAATAAAAGACATTTTTGGCATTAATCGTATAATTTTTTTAATAATTAATAATATATAAAAATGTTAATAACTATAATAAAATAATTGGTTTGGGCTATTGTTTCGGCAACAGAAAAATTTTTTTAATCCAGAATTTTTATATTAAAAAACTATTAGATTGATTAAGGAGAGGTGAGGGTCCACCACAGTGGGTTTGAGCCAGATGGAGGATAAATTCAGAAGTATAAATTCAGAAAAAAAATTAAAAACTTTTGATCACTGTGGTAGTAAATTAAAATTAATTTTAATGGGAGTAATTGAACTTGCGAACGCATATGCAAGTCACTGAAGGGAAATCGTTTTTTAAAAAGAAGACTAATCAATTCTATCAGATATATAGAGATATAATTTTTCTCTCAGTAGCTTGCTCATCAAAAAATGTCCTTTCTAGCTTCTCATGTTAGATTTTATCATTCTAAAACACGCTCCACAAATGTGTAATTTGATGCACAAGAGGATGGATTGCCATAGGCAATTAGAAATATTTGCTAATAAATTATTTTAAAGTGGAGAGTTGTCTTACATCTCCATAACCTTAAATTAATTGAATGGTTCCGGAGGAGTGCCGGAACTAGGGGGCTTTGTAGGAGGGCAACATTTAATTTGCGGCCCCTTCCTTACTAATACTATAATATGTCGCCCCCTCCCTTTCCTCGCACCGACACTGTAACTAAGCCAAATTGATTTTAAAATTTTAATCTCGGTCTTGTTTGAAGCTTAATGAGTGATGCCGAGAGAATTATGGACCGAAACTCCTCAACTACGCTGATTTTTTTGGCAAGAGTGTAAGAAGGGAAAAACAAAAAATAAGAATTTTCCTATTTTCCCAAATGAGTTTATTTCTAATATTTCGAAGGCATAAGGGTCTTCTTCTTCAGAGGAAGCTGATACAATTATAATATTATCAAAAATATTTTTTATAATAGTTTTACATAAAAGGGCATTAGTTGTACCTCATTTTTCAGCTTCCTCTGGAAGAAGAAGAACCTTTGTATCTTCGTAATATTGGAAATAAACTCGTTTGGGAAAATAGAAAAATTTTATTTTTTGTTCAACAAAACATGTGAGTCGAGGTATTTTAGAATACTATTATCTTATTGAAATATATAGATCTCGAAAAATATTTAACTTTTATTTTTTGTTTTCCCTTCGTTTTGCCCCTGCCGAAAAAATCAAAGTAGTTTGAGGTTTCGGTCCACTCTAGTCTTGTGCTTAGACAACCAAAAATTGTTTTTTTTAATAAATTAATCGTCCATTTTTCGAGAAATGAAGGAATAAGGTTGGAGTTCACCACATCCGTCTCCTATCGTTCCGTCACTTCCAATTAGTATCGGTCACAAAAACAATGTTTTAATGAAATTTAAATGGCGCTGACCGTACTGAGCCGGCGCAGTCACGATCCGAATCGTCCGGCACCCTTCTGTCACCGTCCTCCCGCCCGTCAACTTGCGAGTCATAAAATAAAAAAAATGACTGAATATAACCTGACAGATAGATGTGAACACACATCCGTCACGTCACGTCTCTGTTCCGTCACTTACGATCTGAGTAGATGTGAATATAGCAGAAATTTTAACTGAGACTGGCCGGCAACGGAACGGAACGGAGACGTGACGTGACGGATGTCCGTCAAGGTTATATTCAGACATTTTATAGAGAGAAAGTATTGCATTTATGTCAAAAATGTGATGTCGATATTTTGGATATACAGGTTTTGAGGTCTCCTGAGACCAAAAAAGTGGTTTTCGCAACATGGTCTGTCTGTGTGTATGTGTGGGTATGTGTTCAATTTAAAGCAGAAAGGAATTGAGCTTGGAGGTTGAAATTTTATATTAAGTTAGGCACCCGAAGGTAAGAGTAAGTTGTGTGCTGCGCGACCAGTCACACCAGATTTTTTTCCAAACAATGATAAAACTCGTCCGTCAAAACAGAAAAATATCGTTGAGGAAGAAATTATTTTTTGACGGTCAGTTGACGGAAAAGGTAACTGACGGTTCTGATCGTGACTGAGCCGGCTCAGTATGAACAGCCCCACTTAGAATTTAATTAAAGATATTTTATGTGTCGGATATTAATCGGAACTGACGGAACGGAGACGTGTAGTGACTGATGTGTGTTAATTAAGTTTATAGCCACTATTTTGACTGAGTCGGTTCGGATTAGGAACCGAGTCGTGACGTGACTGATGGGTGTGAATCGACCTTAAGTACTTTTGAAACAACATTTCTTACAGCTAAGCTCTTTTGGTTTTTAAATTCAAGACTTGAGTGTCTATCGTGGCGGTTAATTTTAGAAATTACCTCAAGTAAATTAACACACTAAATGCGAGGAGATCTATTGATAATTAGCTTATCAACACAAGCCAGCAGAGCTGGCATCTTTTTGCTAATAATTTATTAACAAATAATAGTAAGGTCTTTAATTATGTCTTTTTACATAGATTCTTTTGCCTACAGATGTGGATGTTGATTAGGGTGGTTGCAAGGTATAAGGGGAGAAAATTTTTTTGGATGTATTTTCGGCGGGAACCTCTTAAAAGTTGACAATTGGTGTAAAAGTAGATTGTGAAAGTTTGAGCTCGATCGGATAACGATAAGACCTGCCTCATCGGCCCTAAAGTTCATCGATTCCCCTAAATTTGACTATTAACATCTGTAACTCCTAAACGGTTAGTCCAACAAAAAAAGTTCATCAGTAATTTTTTTTAAATTTACTAAAAAAAAGTCATTTAACATTCTTTAGTAAAACCAACGGTTTTCATGGTATGGGCAAAAAATCGAATATGGTTAAGAGGCACATCACATTGATTTTCAAATAAAACTAATAGGAGTAATGAAATTTTTTTCGAGTTCCAAAATAATTTCATCAGATTCTTAAGTAAAATGACCTCCTGAATCCAAATATGACCTCCGTTTTCCCCCACCCCGTACCGTTTTTTGGGGGGAGCCCCCTACTTATGTTATTTCCACCTCTTAATCGAAGGGCCATGAATTAAATATGGAGGGATTAAAATGAATTATTTTAGCCTTAATATTTCTTCTGAACGTCAAGAAAAGTGAAAAGTTTAAAAACATTCACGATCGCTAACTTTTTTTCCCGCCTCTTTATTAATATTTTTTTTTGTTCATCTAAATATCTCGCGGCACCCCTTAGCCATTCTCGCGGCACCCTTGGGTGCCGGGACACACCAGTTGGGGAACCACTGATCTAAAGTATTATCAAAAAAAGCAAAAGCAACTTGCTCTTGGTTTAAATACCACAAATGATTTAGAAGTTTAGACAATGCTACCTTGATATGTCTCCATCAAGTTTTACTAAACTTCAGGCCCGTTGAGGCAGGTCTTAGGGTTATTCGATCACGCTCACTTCCCTATCTCACTTTTACATAATTTGGCAACTTTCTAGAGGTTCCCGCCAAAGATATTCGGACATCAATTTCTTGCGACCACCCTAATGTTGATATTCACATTGCGTGAACAGAGATGCTCCATTCCTCGCGCGACTTGGAAGGCCCAGCATAGAAGATCACAGGTGCAAATCGAGTTCGAGTCATTGGGTTTGTAATTCACACGATCATTGGACCGCGACTCAGGTTGTTCGCTCAACATTATCGTGTTATATTCCAGTTCTGTTTTAAATGTTAATAAATATTTGTAATGGGAATAAAAATTAAATATTTTATTAATTAATTTACTCTCTTTTCTTACCAGAACTCCTATCTGAAGTAGTGATTTCGTCTGCCTGAGATGGTGCTTGTAAATGGAAATCCGACTGAATAATGGAATTCGACTTCATATGACGATAATATGCAGCCATACTATTGACAAAGTCTTCTTTTGGTGGCACCTCGGAGTTATCGGTACAATTCAGAGCGGCGTATTTTTTCCTAGAAAAAAGATTTATTTAAAATTGATTCATAAGGTTATCATTATCACATGCAAGATGAAAAAACAACAAATATAGATTATACTCGATATAGTTACAAAATTACAGACAGTTGTCTATAACTTCTGATGATGGAATAATACCACGAAATATATATAGTATAATCTTGTTGTTCTAATTTTTATGTAAAAAATTTATTCAAAATAATAATAATAATAATAATAATTAAAAAAAAAAACAATGGAAATTCAAAAGCTTTACTACTGTCCATGTGCCTGGATCCCAATATATATCGTAATTAATAGTTAATGTAGAAAATGGCTGGGTATAATTAAACCATAGGGATGCAGCCAGGTAGAGAGCCTCTATTAAATCAAACTCCTTTTTCACAAAACGTTTTGGCCAAATTTATTATGCCATCTTCAGTTTTTTAGCAAAAAACTCCTACGCAACTGAAGATGACATAATAAATTTGGCCCAAACATTTTGACAAAAAAGGAGTTTGATTTAATAGAGGCTCCCTACCTGGCTGCATTCCTTCTCATCCGTGTGGTAATTAATAATTAATAAGTATTGTTTAAAGTCTGTAGTTTTTTTTACCTCCTCCTCCCCCCCTTAGAGCCCGCCGATCATCACTAAAGACGAATTGGTCGGGTCAAGTATGGCACGACATTCGAAAAAATCTATTAAAAAAAAAAAAAAAACAATTAGAGTATGTCAATATTAAAGCACCCCATGCATTTCCATGTGATAATTTCTTTGATTTTAAATAAAAATATTTTGTGGATCAAACGAAGAAGAGTATTCCAACTTCCATCTTCTTTTATAAATATATAGAAAAAAAACCCTTGGTCATCATTCTAGAAGACCAGACCACCCTATCAAGTTGTCGAGTATCTTAAGGTGTTGTATGATCAGTACAATGGGTCCTCTTCACCTTTGTCTTGGGTTTTTAGATCAGAGGGCACTACTTTTGATCTTGTACCAGAACATTGGGAAAATTCTCAATGTCGGGTACGAGAATCGAACCAAAGTCCCCGCGGCAGTAGACAGGGGGAGCTAAAACCACTATGCAGCACGTTCTTTTTATAAAAAAATTTAATAGACATATCAAGGACCTTTAATTTGTACCCTCACTGTCATAATCTAAGCCAAGGTAATTTTCGATTGGGGCTGAAGGTGGGACATTAAATATATTATCTTTTAGTTTGGCTAAACCTGCCCTCTTCTAAATTTAAAATCTCCTAAAAGAGTAGACTATAAATAGATTAAAGCCACTTCCTTCCTTGTGTCGTCATTTCCTATATATCTATTCTTACTAAAAAAAAAACCCAGACTAAATATAAAAAAATAAAATAAAAAAAAAGATTTTAAAAAAAATGCTTTTATTTAAATTGAACTAAAAAGAGAGAAATAAGAAAGAAATAATTTAATTGTTCTTGTTAAAATTTTTTAATATTTGACTTAAAATAAAAGCGTGGGGCGCTTCGAAGTGATTCCGAGGCTCGCGCCCCACGCTTTTATTTTTAAGTCATAAATATTAAAAAATTTTAGCAAGAACAATTAAATTATTTCTTTCTTATTTCTCTCTTTTTAGTTCAATTTAAATAAAAGCATTTTTTTAAAAATCTTTTTTTATTTTATTTTTATTTTAAGCTTTTTTAGTCTTTTAGTCTTATCAAAAATCATCAATATGATAAAGTACCACATTAGTTTGGCCTGTATTGATTTGGTTCAATTGAAAAATTATTCATTATCATAAAAAAATGACTCGTAAATATCAAAATTCAAAACTATAGTTAATAGGGCCTTATTTGCGTGAGGCTTCAAATAAAGTACCACATTAGTTTGGTCTATTTTGATCAAAACCACCATATAGTGGCGTCATCAAAAATGACTCTTAAGTATTACATTTCACACCTCTAGCCCATCGGGAAGTCTTTTTGAAATTACATTAATTCGCGAAGGGTTTCAAATAAAGTACCACATTAGTTTGGTCTATTTTGATCAAAACCACCATATAGTGGCGTCATCAAAAATGACTCTTAAGTATTACATTTCACACCTCTAGCCCATCGGGAAGTCTTTTGAAATTACATTAATTCGCGAAGGGTTTCAAATAAAGTACCACATTAGTTTGGTCTATTTTGATCAAAACCACCATATAGTGGCGTCATCAAAAATGACTCTTAAGTATTACATTTCACACCTCTAGCCCATCGGGAAGTCTTTTGAAATTACATTAATTCGCGAAGGGTTTCAAATAAAGTACCACATTAGTTTGGTCTATTTTGATCAAAACCACCATATAGTGGCGTCATCAAAAATGACTCTTAAGTATTACATTTCACACCTCTAGCCCATCGGGAAGTCTTTTGAAATTACATTAATTCACGAAGGGTTTCAAATAAAGTACCACATTAGTTTGGTCCATTTTGGTAAAACCAAACTCACAATTTGCGTCATCAAAAATGACTCTTAAATATCAAATTTCACACCTCTAGCTCATCGGGAAGTGTCCTTAACAAAGCCATAAAGTTGGTGACCTTGAAAGAGTAAGTTAAATAAAAGCATTTAAAAATCATAAATAAAAATAAGTCATATTAAGAGCTTCAATGAATAATAAAATATTATATTTCCAATACTAAAAAATTCCAGATCCAACCATTTTGAATGACTACGGGACCCTCCTAAACATTAAGGGTTTTAGCTAAATATTTTTTCGAGATCTATATATATTATATTTGAATAAGATAATAGTATTCAAAATACCTCGGTTCGGACTTAACAAGTCATAGATATATTTAACAAGACTGTGAGTGTTTTTTATTGGTGAGGCCAAACATCCATGGCCTTCGGGAATCCGGACCCAGGATCTCCGCCTTTCTTCCTTTAGGGGCCATGGGATGTTTGGCCTCATCAATAAAAAACACTCCACAGTCTTGTTAAAAAATTAAGGGTTTTAATATTTTTCCACGGAAATAATAGGTGAATAAATTATAAAAAAAATATAATGGGGTTGGAGATTAATTAACCAACAGTTTATCGCTCCACCAGGCGTCCTTTATTTAGCAGATATTTCGATGCACATGACATATATCATGCTTCAGTGGCGCGATGATATAAAAAGAGGGCTTGTATCCTCGCGGCATTTAAGATGATGCATGTCATGGGCATCAAAATATCTTAGTTAAGAGGACGTCAGGTGGAGACGATAAACTACGTGGGTTAATTATTCTACAACTCCATTACAATACTTTCATCCAAGCCTACTATATAATCTGCGTATAAAAAAAAATTTTTGTCAACTTATTATTTTTTGTGATTCGGGATTAGCATAGAAAAGAAATCAGTAGCCTAGAAAAAATGTAACTTGGGCAGGACGAGTAATAAAAATGAGGAATAAAGTTAAAAGTTATATCCTGTCCGCACTAATGATAATCCATCTATGAAAACATAGATATATGAACGACTTGGAGAATGCCTTTGAAAGTGTGAACGTCATAATCTTTTTTGATGAGTCGTGAATAATTACGATACATCAGAGATAGAATGCCTGGTTAACGAACCCTTATATATATATAGATATATATATATAAGGATAGCGGAGGGCAGCCAAGAAAGAAATCAAATCAGATAAAAATATAATCCAATCTTTATCAGATTTTTTTATTTGATTGTCGACGTTTCGGACGCCAGTCGCGCCCTTCCTCAAGACAATAAATCGTCAAGGAAACAATACAGATGGACGTGCTAGGTATCTTAACGAAAACTGAAATTGTGCTCGGAATAGATCTAACACAATTTCAATAGTTAAACAACTGAATGTGTCAAACGATGGCATTGCTTCAAGCCTCGTGCAATCAAACTCATTGATTGGGTTGATTGCACGAGGCATTTCAATTTTCGTTAAGATACCTAACACGTCCATCTCCATTGTTTCCTTGACGATTGATTCTTCTGAGGAAGGAGCGCGACTGGCCGTCCAAGCGTCGACAATCAAATAAAAAATCTGATAAAGGCGATTATATTTTTATCTGATTTGTTTTCTTTCTTGGCTGCCCTCCGTATCCATTATCAAGCTAAACAGCCATATTTTTCATTATATATATAAATTTTAATTAAAATACAACATGATCTATGATGATGGAGTCATGAAAAAAACAAGACGAATGCAGCCAAATATTATTTTATTTTAAATCTCGCCCTCACGGCGTGAGAATTATATTTCATTGTAGGCAGAGGCAGCCCAGAAAAAATGCTCTCAATGCTTTACCAATCAACTGGAGACGTTTCAGTGCATTTATTATGTAGCATCTTCAGTTCATTAATCAGAGTTGGTCAAGTAATATATCATATACATCATTTATTAAAAGAATATTATAGTATATATGTATATAATGAAAATTTTGGCTTAAATGAATATAATGGTTACTGAAGAGTGTTTCAAATATATCTATTTTTAGGGGCACCCAAACGACTCAGGAACATTATGCAGCATTCCAGAGTATTTTCATTGTGGATGCCTTTGCCCTTCAACTCAATTGATTTATCTGATAAATGAATTATTTTCTGTAACATAAATCGATGAATGTTTGAAGAATATTTTTTTCAAAAACTAAATAAAATTGAGTGCTTTTTTTTTAGCCAAAATTCAAATAAGTTATATATATATATATATTCCTGTATTCCGTCAAATATATATTGCACAATTCCAGCCTTGAATTTCATGAAATATAAATTAACTCTAGAATTTAAAGAAAAAAAGAAATTCAAAACATTTTTTTATTGATGAGGCCTTTAGTCCTTGGCCATCGGCTCCAACACTAGTCGACAAAAATGAACTTTTTTTCTTTCACAAGAATGAAGATATGAAATTCTAGAAGTATTTTTTTCATGCTGAATTCAAATATCAATTCAGTTTTTCCCCATCAGGCACAGTTTTAGAGATATAGAGCAAAATAGATTTTAGTCGAAAAAGTGCTCTAAAACGGCTTTTATTTAAAATGTTCAAATTATTTTTAACGCGACACCCCGTCAAATTATGCAGATAGTTAGAATACATATAAATTTTAAGTTTCATTCCAATCGGAGGTCATTTAGACGTGCCGCAAACGGCTTAAAGTTTAGAAAAATCGAAATTTTCAAGATTTTTTTTGCTTTGGTCACCCCTAATACAATTTTAGAGATCCCTGAATGAAAAAAACATATATGTACGATATTCTATAGTTCTTTGGCTTTCTAAAAAGCATTAATTCGTAAAAATCTGTTAATTATTAACGAAATTATTAATAAAAACGTGAGCAAGAAAAAACCCAAGTACATTCACTGGACGAAAAAAAATGGACCTCTTGTTCTTTTAGAAGTATAAAGAAAGATATGAGATTCAAAAAATATTTTTTTTAAATAATATATAATAAAGTTAGGGCCCGTGACCCGATGCTCAGAGAGGATACATTAGCTTCTCGTGGACATGGTTCGCTTTTTAATTCAATTGAAGTCCATTTTTTTCGACCAGTGAGTGTACTTGGGTTTTTTCTTTGCTCACGTTTTTATTAATAATTTCGTTAATAATTAACAGATTTTTACGAATTAATGCTTTTAGAAAGCCAAAGAACTATAGAATATCGTACATATATGTTTTTTTCATTCAGGGATCTCTAAAATTGTATTAGGGGTGACCAAAGCAAAAATCTTGAAAATTTCGATTTTTCTAAACTTTAAGCCGTTTGCGGCACGTCTAAATGACCTCCGATTGGAATGAAACTTAAAATTTATATGTATTCTAACTATCTGCATAATTTGACGGGGTGTCGCGTTAAAAATAATTTGAACATTTTAAATAAAAAGCCGTTTTAGAGCACTTTTTCGACTAAAATCTATTTTGCTCTATATCTCTAAAACTGTGCCTGATGGGGAAAAACTGAATTGATATTTGAATTCAGAATAAAAAAATGTACTAGGTTCACTTATCAGATTTCTTGTGAAAAAAACCTTGTCGACTAGTGATATTTTAGCCTACCGTCTCTGGGAATCGAGCAGAGAGAAAGATTATTTTATGATTTAATCTTCTTCCGAATACACGAATTTGTAATTACTACCGCCCGCCTTGCCGGGGGTCTTCGCCCCCCTGGACCCCCCTCCAGCTGGCTCGGGCCCGCCTGCGGCAGACCGTCGCCTTTTCTTCTTTTTTTTTTTTACACTCACGCTTTTTTTCTCATTCACACTCAACATTCACACACACATTCACAGCCTTTTCGGCAACTTAGGCCATTTAAGACTTCTAACGATACCCATTATTATTTATAATATCTATTGGGGGCCCAGACATTTCTATTTAAGCCATTTGGTATCCAAATGGCTTAAATAAAATCATCGGACTGCCTGGGGTCCGAATTTATTTATGTTTCAGGGAGTGGCGTACCTAGAACTTTTGCCGTGGTGGTTTTTATAAATTCCAATTTGTCGCCCTTTTTAAGTCAATTAAATAGAAGCGATGTGGCTTATCAGATAAGCTGGGGATTAGTAATTCGAGGTAAAATTGAATTCAAGTTCGAACCCAGCTAGCCGCAAAAATTCAACCAAGTCAAAAGTCTCTACTAGAGCAAAGGGAATATACTCCAGTTGCAGGCCAGAGGAATGGGCATGAGCCATTTCTAGATTGATCCTCTCTTGGGGCCTTGTAACCGGAGAGTGATAAGGGGAGCACAATAGATCTATAAGGTCGCAGGGCAGAGAAGCCCCACAATATCAAGTCAATTAAATAAATGGTGGTTTTTATAAATTAATAAACATAAATGTTGGTATTCATTAACTCTCTGTCCAAGGTATGTGAAAAATTGTCTACAAGAGTTTTTTATTAAGACAATTTGCCCAGTTCACACTAGGCAGAATATTAAGCATTAGATTTTATACTATATATATATATATGGACGCAGGTAAATATAATAATTTGTAGCTTTAGTCGTTTTGAAAAAGTTTCATATAGATAGGAGGAGGGGCTGGCAACAGAATAAAGCAGCAGTTACTCAAATCATTGCAATTAAGTAATGCCAAGCGCGGCGAAACCTTAGGTGGGTGACACCGAGGAATCAGTGTGGAACGTCCCCCGGTAGTCATCGGTAGTGGTTAATTAATTAAATATATAAAATTTCATAACCCTAAATGAACTCAGCAGATTTAAAAAAAAATTACATATTCATATAAATTCTTTTAACAAAAAGGCTAAGCAACTTTCCATAGTTTCTCAACAATATAAGTGGATAGCTTACTTGTTGAGGTCAGACAAATCTAGTTCCATACAATAATGAACTAGCCTCGTGAATTTGATACATTTTGCATCCTGAGGGAACTTGATATGCATGCCAGGTGACAGGGGGTTGAATGCCAAAAGGTAAAGGGGCAGAAGCGGCTGAAAGCTAGTCCGTAGGGGTGACCTAAAACAGAAGAAAAAACTTATAAAAAAACATTGTTTTATTTGTTTTAGTAAGGAAAAATTTATAATATAAAATTTTAAAAATTCATACTTAAAAATTTGATTTATATATATATTCTGGTAAACAAGAATGCACCTTTAAATTACCGAAATTGAGAAAAAATTGTGTACTGTGTGACCAGTCACACCAGATTACCCCCATCCCCCCCGAGAAACTCCTCTGGATCCGCCATTGGTCACACCAGATTTTTTGTGTCAACATATATTTAGTTTCCGACAGTACGGTACATTTGAATTCATTCAAGATGTACAATTTATAAACAGGAGAAAATATTTATATTTTGTTACTGTGGCAACTATTTCTCCCACTATCCTTTGAAGCACAAGAGTAAAGTGGAGTTCCTATGACTTCAAGGCCAAAATGAAAATATACATTTTAAAGAGAATCTAAAAAATAATTGATTTATGAATTCAAAATCGTTGGAGCGAATTTTAAGAAAATGAAAAAAAAAAAAAAAAAAAACTGAAAAGATAGATCAGTAAATTACTAGTACCTTTTGGATGATTTTGATTAAAAGCTTATTCACGCCTCAGGGGGGTGCCTAACTTAAATATAAAATTTCAACCTCCTGGCTCAAATCCTTCATGCTTTAAATTAACACAAACAAACACACCCACACAAAGAGAGACAAACCATGTTTCAAAAATCACTTTTTTGGATTCAGGGGACCTCAAAACGTGTATATCCATATAAATCTCGATATCGAATTATTGACATAAATTCAATACTTTCTCCCTATATATGTATATTAACATATACATATAGGTAAGAGAAAGTAAAAGCAAAAGGAAACCACTATGGAAATAAAGTTATTGATAGTATGGATATACATATACATTATATATTGAGAAAAATCTTTAAAAGAATAATAAATATACAGCATTTAATAAAAGATAAATATCAGAAATTATATTCTTAATGTAAATTTTTTTTTTTCGCTATTCAAAAATAATTATAAAAAGCACATAATTAAGGCTACGGTACCTTGTAATAAATTCATCATTACGTCCAATAAGTTTAAAACATCTTTCAGGCCTACTTGTTCAAATTATTTATTTAAATATTTTTTCTTTCCTGGTGACGCAATAATAACAATAATATTATATTGTGTGGATATAATTTAAAAAAAATTCTTTTATCATCGGATTGTTTTATTTGAATTATTGTGCGTGAATAATTGTAATTTCTATAATTGAACGAATAATTCAATAACAATTAATCATGGAAAATTTGGATTCAAATGATGATTTAGAATACTGTATCAGATTTTCTGGAATGGAAGTTTTCCCCAATGATATTGACGGTGAAGACGGTAATAATTTTCATTTTTATTTAAATTTCAACTAATTAATTTTAATATAAATTTTATATATTATTTAAAAACATAATATAATTTTAATAAGTATAAATTATTATATTTTTTTCCCTTGCAATTCGATATCATAAATTTATTTTTTTAATTAATAAATAAAAATCAGAACAAAGCAATTAAAAAAAAAAGCCTGTTGTTTTTTATTAAAGGAAATAATTAATGGATGTTTATAATTTAATTAAAAATAAGGGAGGGACTAAATATAGGAATAAAATTTTTATTCAACGACGTTTTGACTAAATCTGGCCATCCTCATAGATTAGAAAAAATTACCGTATTATTATAACACCAGGTATATAAAAAATAAATATTTTATACAATATTATATTTATATATGTATACTTCTACTTTTATATATACACCATTTTAACAAATTAATTATATAAGTAAATCAATTTTGTTTGAATTTGCTACTAATTCAATTTAAATAGAGAAGGGGTCTAAATGGCCTTAGATACCGAAAAAGACCTTAAATAAAATAAAAAAATAAAAAATCAATTTTGTATATTGAATTTGGCCTTTTCACTCCCTCTTTTAGCAATAGTATCTTTTTCAACCGCCAGAAACAGATAATATTTTAAGTGGTGTGGCTATGAGATTAGTAGAAAACAGTTGTATTAATAATTTTTGTCACTTCAATGTAGTCTTTCCTTTTGATTGTTGCCAAAAACACACCAAGAAATTTTTTGTAGGGTGCCAAATTTATTATCTGGCAAATTTTATGAACTAACTGGGTATGACTCGGTTAATTGCTGTTGTCGACTAAAAGTAGTGTGATCACCTCCACTCTGGTTTGTGCTTTTTGTACATTTTGGTTATTTAAAAATAATTTTAATTATTGTAATAAGTAACATATTTGTAAGCATGCATAATAAAATCAAACCACTCCCTCCTCCATTAGTTTGCAAAGTTCAGATTGTACCAGCAATAATAATAATAAAGAAGAACAAGATCTTCCTAAAAGACTTAATTTAATAAAAATAAAAAATAATCCAAGATTGAAATCAGTTATCAAGCCCTTTCTATAGTGTACGCTTACGCTTAGATACAGAGCATATTTATTTTTTGGAGAATCAGCATTTAAAAAATGTCTCTAAGGAGAAAAATGAATAGTTCCTGAAGTGAAGGTTCAAGAATTACTTCAAGTAATAACTATTTTATGTGATATAAATCAAGTAAGAATGCCTTTCATAAGAACGAAAAGAGATATTGGAATTAGACAAATGCATAAAAGTAAATTCTTTAGAAACTTGGCCAAATGGAGATTTTGCCATTGTCGGGCATCATTAAAAAATAAAAAAAAATAAAAAAATTCTTTAGAAATACAATAAAATATTTTTGAACATAGCCCTTGTTTATATGACATATTTCTCACAACCTGTGACAAGTTGCTCCATTTGGGTTTCTGAAGAAGTCTTTCTCGAATCTAGTTGCTTTAACTGCATCGTCGGTATGTAATGATCGCTCTTCCCTAGGGCTGAACGCACACCAATTGAGCAAAAACGCTCTTGGACAAAACCTTTATGACTAATCGTGCCTAAAACAGTTTTTTCAATGCTTTTCTATGGATCAACGCACACCGAGGGGGTAAAACACAATTCGACACCATTGAAAAATTAGGGTGCAAAATGTTTTGTCTTTGAGCGTTTTTGCCTAATCGGTTTGCATTGGATAAAATGTTCGGCCATTGAGCAAAAACGCTCAATGACAAAACATTTTGCTCAATGCCAACGCCCTCCGATTGAGCAGAAGGCTCATTGGGAAAACATTTTGTTCAACGCCAACGCACACCGATGAAGCGTTTTTGCCTAATCGGTGTGGGATGGCATTGGACGAAATGTTTGGCTATTGAACAAAATGTTCAAAGGCAAAACATTTTGTCCAATGGCAAAACATTTTGCCTAATCGGTGTGCGTTGGCATTGAGCAAAACGCTTTGTTCTTGGACAAAACGTTTTGTAAGAGGGTTTTCTCAAATGGTGTGCGATAGGCAAAATTTTTGTCATTGAACAAAATGTTTTGCCATTTAGCAAAATGTTTTGTCAATGAGCTTTTTTGCCTAATCCGTGTGCGTTGCGGGCATTTTTTGCTCAATGGCCGAAAAATTTGTCCCAACCCAAACCGATTGAGCAAAACGCTCAATGACAAAACATTTTGCTCAATGCCAACGCACACCGATTAGGCAAAAACGCTCAATGGCAAAATATTTTGTTCAATGATGTCGAATAATAATAATAATGCTCAATTGTGTTTTGCCTCCTACGGAGTGAGTTGACCCATAGAAAACCAATGAAAAAACAGTTTTAGGCACGATTAGTCAAAAACGTTTTTGCTCATTTGGTGTGCGTTCAGCCTAAGATGAGAATTTGAAACCGAAACACCACAATGCCCAATGGAACATAAAGTGAACGCTGCCTCGGAGAGAGGATTTTCATAAGTTGAAGTTGGAGCCTATTCTGCACCCTCTGTACTCTTCTTTGTGAGAAACCCAATTCTTTTCTCACCTCAAAAGAGATCTCAAAAACAATCATTACAGTGACCACGATGAGAAAAAAAACTTGAGCCATCAGAATTCCTCAAAAACCGAATGGAATCACTCACTCTCTTATTTATATACACTTTTTGAGGTCCCCTGATTCCAAAAAAGTGGTTTTCGTCTGTCTGGGTGTCTGTGAACAAAATATCTCAAGAACGAAAAGAACTAAGATGTTGAATATAAGTTAGGCACAACGTTCGATTACCGAAGGTAAGAGAAAGTTATATTCTGGCTTGCCACACCAGATTTTTTGGGTCGACAAATATTTAGTTTCCAACAGTACGGTATATTCGAATTTCAAGATGTAAAATTTATAAGTATGGGAAAATATTTATATTTGTTATCAAAGCAACCATTTCTCCTATCTTTTCTATGAAGTACAAGAGTAAAGCAGTCTTCAGAAGATTTCAATGGCAAAATTAGAATATACATTTCAAAGAGTATCTAAAAAATAAGTGATTTTTGAATTTTAATCAAAATTGTTGGAGCGAATTTTGAGAAAATCGAAAAAAAAATGAAAATGTTCAATAGTAAAGTACTAGGCCTAGTACTTTTTGGCCGATTTTGTTCAAATGCCTCACGTCCCAGAGGGGTACCTAACTTAAATATAAAATTTCAACCTAGCTCTTTTCGTTCTGGAGATATTTTGTTCACAGACATACACACCCACACAGACAGACCATGTCGCGAAAACCACTTTTACTTTCTCGTACCCTATATATGAAATATATAGAGAGAGAAAGTATTGCGATCATGTCAAAAATTCGATGTCCAGATTTTGATGGATATACATGTTTTGAGGTCCCCTGAGTCCAAAAAAGTGGGTCCCGCAAATTGGTCTGTGTGTGTGTGTGTGTGTGTGTGTGTGTGTGTGTGTGTGTCTGTGTGTGTGGACAGATTTTTAGCATGAAGGAGTTGAGCTACCGGATTGAAATTTTATATTTAACTTAGGTACCTTTGAAGAATCTCAAAATAAGCTTTTGAACAAAATCGGCCAAAAGTACTAGTACTTTACTGATGTACTTTTTCAGTTTTTTCGATTTTCTCAAAATTCCCTTCAAGGATTTTTTTTAAATTCATAAATCAACTATTTTTTAGATGCTCTTTAAAATGTATATTCTCATTTTGCCGTTGAAATCTTCTGAAGACCACTTTACTCTTGTTCTTCATAGGAAAGATAGAAATGGTTGCCATGGTAACCGAATTTAAATCTTTTTCTTTTATTAGATAAAAAAATAAAAATCAATTATTATTTAAATTCCCATTTATTTTTATTTTATTTGTGTCTTTAATTGTTTCAAAGAAAACATATATGTCTCACTCTCACTTGCAAACATTATCGTCTCTCTCTACTCTTTTAAATTCCTTTCCACCTTATCTTGCAAGGAACAATGTTAATTTCCTATAGGGATTTGTATGTTAATTTCGATTCAAAAGGGGGTCCCCTTTGGAACTTTTTAGGCATTTAAAATTTTTTTTCCAATTCTTATGAAATTTTGTATTTATTTACGAATCTATATTGTGTATAAAATGTCCAAATATGAGATTAAAATTTTGAAAAATAACCATAGTTTATTTGAAGCAGTAACATTTAAAATGCAAGTTTGAAATTAAGGTGCTATCGGAAACTAAATATATCTCGAACAAAAATCTGGTGTGACCAGCACGGTGCGCAACTTTCTCTTACCGAAGGGTAAGAGAAAGTTGTGTGCTGTGTGCCAGTCACACCAGATTTTTTTGATTCAGGGGCCCTCAAAACGTGTATATCCATTAAAATCTCGACATCGAATTTTTGACATGAATCCAATTCTTTCTTTCTCTATATGACTCGTCGATTTCCAATGTGAAATTCCAAAAGTGTGAACAAATTTTCAGGAAACAAGAAAAACCTATATTTTATTAAACTCAAGAGTAAATATATGTCTGTTATTGTTAGTAGATGGCCGTAAGGATGATCAATTATATTATAAGGACGTCGGCCAAAAAAATGAATACTTTTGCGTATTATCCGTTTATTTGTAGATATTTCGATTCCAATGGTATAGAATCATCCTCAGTTCAATCAACAGATGTTTTGCAAATCGTTAACTCTTTCCATCCAATATGACAAAACAGCTGAGCATTCCATGAATGCAATTTTCATTCATTCAATTATGAAAATTGCATTCATGGAATGCTCAGCTGTTTTGTCATATTGGATGGGAAGAGTTAACGATTTGCAAAACATCTGTTGATTGTACTGAGGATGATTCTATTCCATTGGAATCGAAATATCTACAAATAAACGGATAATACGCAAAAGTATTCATTTTTTTGGCCGACGTCCTTATAATATAATTGATATGTCTGTTATGTTTTTAAAATCTGTAAATAAATTACGAACACAATTTATAAGTTCTTAAGTTGGTATTATTTTCTATATAGCAGTAATTAACTGTTTTAATATTCAACTAGGCAGTTTTGGAAAAGTTTGTAATTAGCATGTTTTGGAATTGGACCTTTTGCAATTAGCGAATTTTGGCACTGTGCAAATGGTCAGTAACAATCAACATAGCAAAACAAAAAAAAATTCTATAAAAGTAGCAGGTTAGCCAACAATAATCATAATTAAAAAGTGTAGAAATATAGTTTTGCAGTCAGTTTACCAAAATATCCAATTTTGTAGTAGCTTGAGGGAAATGACTTCATGAAAGTCGCCATCTTTATGTTAGCAAGCAAGTAGTTTTCGAACAGTATTTGTTTGTTTGCAACAAGACAGTTTTGGAAATGGAATGAAATGCAACTAGGCCCGGTTCGAATTTGTACTCGATTTTCAGTATTTGATTTAAATAGGATTTATGAACTTATTTCACTGGAAAACTATTTTCAAATGTATATCAGTTGTGTGAACAACATGCAATTAAAATCTCAAGTTTTCAAATTTTGTCAATTAGGCACTTTTGGAAATGGACGATTCATATATTAACATATATAGAGGTAAGAGAAAGTAAAAAGGTCCGGGGGAATTGAACTTACTCTTACTAAAAATATATTTAGATTAAATCAGATTAAATGTAGCTTTTATGGTCAAATAGATATGGATTGCGGAAAAATGGTAATTTTTCGATAATTTTTTGCCCAAAAATGAGGTTTTTTGAAAAAAAAATTGACAGTTTATTAATCGGAATTTTTTTTATATAATCAAATAGAGTTTTTTTTTCTGCACAAATTGACATCACATTTAGTCTGATCTGTTTAGCCGTTCGGAACCTACAGTGGTTTAAAATTTCACATTAGAATTTACAGCCGAACGATAATAGGAAAAAATATATGGTGAAATCTTTAGATGAAGAATCATTCTTTCTAACGTTCGTACAGTGAGGGACAATATTAAGTCCCACCCATGCGTTTTCTACTTGTAATTATTTCATTGTTTTAAAAAAAATATTATATATTTTTTAATGGAAACTTTCATAGTTCAAACCTAGAAAATTTCCAATAAAGAATTTCATTTTTTTTTATAAAAACAATGAAATAATCACAAGTAGAAAACGCATGGATGGGACTTAATATTGGCGCTCACTGTAAATTCAACATAATTATACCTCTTAAAACAGTGGAGTTATTCAAGCCGCTAACTTTTTCGTGCACGCCTCTCTACCTGGCCACTTATACATGCATTGCAAGACGTTGGTTGTCATGTCAAAAAAAAGGTAAAAACGGAAAAATTTGGATTAAAAAAAATTTTTATCAAAATTTGTCTTTGAGAGGGTCCGAGCCCCTCGGTGCTCAGGATTTCCCGTAATTTAAAAATATTTTTTTGTGTGTTGTAATATTTAAGCCGATTGTTTGAGAAGAAATTTAAATTTTATTTACTGATTCATACTTGAAAAATATGCTCTGTGTAGACAGTAGAAGGTCATAGATACAAATCTAGTAATCATTTTGGGTTTGGACTTCCATAAAATTTAATCGCAGACTTGAAGAGTGAAAAATAAATAAAAGGGAATAAAGAGTTTTATATCACCTTATGATATATCCTTATGTCTTGAAAAAATGTTTTATTATTTATAGTCTTCATCCTTAATTCTGAATCCATCAGAACTTTGAAGCATAGTTGTCTCTAAGATGTCTTTTTATTTAGGCAAAAATGTTCTGATCGAACCACTAAAATATAGAAACAATTATTTGTTTTTTTCAACGAAGTCGATGAGAAAAGTAGCTGTCCAATGATTAGATAATAGGGAAGAGGATGTCAGCCAGATAGAATAGCCTCTACAAATGAAAATTCCAATCAAAAAACGTTTCGGCTTTATTTGGATAGTTGATAAGAAGTGGCTGTTCAACGATTAGAATGATAGACAGGAAGAGAGGGTGTCAGCCAAAAGGAGAGCCTCTATCGAATAAAAATCTCCACTCAGAAGACGTTTCGGGTTTAATTAAATAAATCCATCATCAGTTATTAAGAGATTATTGGCAATCTCAAGGTGTACACCATTGAGATGCAGATAGAGTTGTTATATATATACAAAATTATATAAAAATACAATATTTGCATATCCGATGTCATATATCAGTCGACACGGCCAAGTCTCAAATGTATATCTTTGATATATACATTTGAGACTTGACCGTGTTGACTGATGACCATATGACATCGAATATGCAAATATTGTATTTTTATCAGGGGCGTATATAGAAATTTTTTTCGGGGGGGGCCCCAACTCAAAAAATTTTTCTGCGGAAATTTTTTTTTTAAGAAACTAAATTTTTTTTTGACACGAAATTTTTTTTTGCGGAACCAAAGTTTTCCATCCTGCGGAAAAATTTGTTGCGCTGATGTCTGTATATCCTTATAATATACATATGATTATATGTATGTGTTTGGGAAATTTCGGGGGGCGGGCCCGCCCCCCCTTATATACGCCCCTGATTTTTATATAATTTTGTATATGTTTATATATAACAATTCTATCCGCATCTCAATGGTGTACACCTTGAGATTGCCAATAATCTCTTAAGAACTGATGATGGATTTATTTAATTAAACCCGAAACGTCTTCTGAGTGGAGATTTTTATTCGATAGAGGCTCTCCTTTTGGCTGACACCCTCTCTTCTATGTAATTCTATGTAATAATTAATGCTCCAGGAGGCAAATCGCCTCAAAGTACAATAAATATAATTCATTCATTCATTCATTCTTCCTGTCTATCATTTGGATAGGGTATGATTTAAACGGTTAGCAAAATATTCGTATTTTGACAAACGGAAAAATATATTCGGTCAATCAAAATGGCTAACTAATTGGTTAGCAACTTATGGTCAGCAAACATTACTATTCTGGAGCCGAAGGCTGCACATTTTGATTTTTTTAGTAATATCCAATCGCTTCGAACTGAATGGTTTTGGCTACCCAAACCGAAGCGGAGAAAATTTCCTAGATCTTTTAAATTTTTTCTCAAAAACACCCACATTTACAAAAAAAGAACCAGAAAAGGAGGGTTTTCTTTTTTTATTATATACGAACCATCTTCAGTTCTTATGAGATTATTGGTAAACTCAATGAATACACCATCGAGTTGCAAATTGAGAGTTGTTATATATCAACATTGATACACTAACACATAATAATACATGTACATTTGAGATTTGGCCATATAGACTGATGAGCGTTTTCTATTTGTGAAAATTTCATTGTTTTTATAAAAGAAAATCAAAATCTTTATTGCAAATTTTCTAGGTTTGAACCATGAAAGTTTCCATTAAAAAATATATAGGGTCTACTATTTTTTTAAAAACAATGAAATTATCACAAGTAGAAAACGTATGGGTGGGACTTAATATTGTCCCTCACTGTACATATTTTTTATTTAATTTTGTATTTGTTAATATATTTATATAACATGGCTGATGGTGTATTCATTGAGTTTGTCAATATTCTCATAATAACTGAAGAGGACATTATCTAATTTAAAGCTTTTCTTATATCGGGGTTTTCATTTGATAGGGGCTGACACCCTCTTCTCTATTAATCTATTTGTTTTTTCGTTTTAGAACCCTAGACTGACAAAATTCTTACATGAGGAGTCCTTTGATTTCGGGTTATTATTTTATTTTTTTCAAAATTTTTCTTGGTGCTGTTGTGTTATCCTTTCGAAGGGTAGGTAGCGTGAAAATTTTTGACCTTCAGTTTGTTCATGTTCTCGTCCAGGATTCTGGAAAATAATTTAAGATATTGCTCTAAATCATAGATGCTCTAAATATCTCCACAATACTGAAATGAAATAATTAATTCCACTTTTGAAAATGATTATTTGAAAAAATTAACAAAATAAATTGAAAATGTATGCTAGTTGCCTGCTAAAATGTCTTTATCAACTCTATGGTTATTAATAAGAATTCAAAAATTTAGGAGACTATGACTTAATCAAAATAATTTATGTATATTTCAAAAGAATCTATTTTATCACGTTCGCATTGCCATTAAAATATAAAAAAAAGATAAATTACCTGTTTTTATAAGCAAAATATCTTCAACTTGGTATATCCTATGTTCGATAAACTGATCCCAAAAATTTTTTAAGATTTGTTCATATTTTACATAAGATTTTGGGAGTTCGAAATGTGATTTCTTTTTCCGTAAAATGTTATTTCAAAATGATAAATTGGGTTTATATCTGTTGTCAAACTTGTGAGCTAGAATTTTACATGCGTCTAATCATGGTCTAATGAAAGAAGAATGCATCATAATCACAGAGTATATATATCATAATGAAATTGACAAACCGCGCTTTTATGAAAATTCAATTCATTTCATTTTGATTAATAGGCCTATATTAAAAAATACAATTATTTTACTTTATCTTATTCTGATTCTATTGACTTAATTTTATTATATGCATTATTTCCCTTTGAATTGAAAATTTATTTTGAACTATAAAAATTTTTTTTATAATTAATTAATGACTTAAGTAATAATTTTAAAAACAATTTTATTAGAAAATATAAATTTCCTGATTAATTATTTTATATAGACCTAATTAAAAGATCACTTTATTAATAAATTATTATTAAATTTTTGAAAAATTAAAAAAAAAAATTAAATAATTAAAAAGAATATAAAGAATTTTTCTATATTCTGTGAGAAATTTTAAAATTGCTTCTAATTATTTGTCCGTTAATTGAATAAAAGAACAATTTGAAGTGAATATCAGAAAAGCTTTATCAAATTTTCTTTTCATAATGGAATTAAATAATTTTAGAAGAGATAAATACCTACCTCTTATTCTTAGGAGACGATTATTTGAAAAAAACAGTGAGTAAATAGAAATATTATTGTACTATAATAAAATATATTATTGGTTTTTGATTCTTGGTTAAACAATCGCTTTTAATGGATTAATTTTTCATTTTAATTCTTATTTCCCATTTTTGAAAGATAATTTTTATAAGTAAAATTATTTAATATATGTGATGGTTCACTAAGAATTTATATTAAATAATTTTACTTATAAATATGTTTCACTTAAAACCTACACCACTTTCCCTCCAAACTATAGATAATTTTTATATTTTTAAAATATTTGTTATTTTAGTTTTTGGGATTTTCATTCGTCTCAAAAATATCTGTCTGTGAATATTCAAACAATTACATTTTCTTAATTTTTTTTTTTTTTTTTTAAATATATTATTTTCACAATTTGTATTAATAAAATAATTATTTTTACAGAAGCAAGTATTGCTTCAGCCCACTTGGAACAACTCTCTTCTACAAACGGAACTTTTGGATCAGGAGATGGGGCACATCATGCTAATAATAAAAGAATTTATTCAGTTATTGCTTCACCCTCCGGTAATAAGACTATCTACTTTTAAAATCGCTGAGTTCCTTTACACTCTTCCCTCTATACTTACTCTAAGAGAAATGTTTTCTTTCTTCATTGGCTTCTTTATTTTTCTTTCTTTATTCTATACCAGTGGTTTTCAAACTGTGGGCTACGATTCTGCTACAGGTGCGTTGGGGCGCGCCTAGAAAATGTTCCAATATAGACACAAACCAATGTTTTGACTTAAACATATTCTAGATTGAAATAGTGAGTGATTTCTAACCAAATGTAAAAGAGCCAGTCAATACATCATAGCTATTTGAAATTAATTTGTTTGAAAGAGTATATCGTGCCCCGTGAACTCTAATCAGCAGGGCCGGAACTACGAGATCTTTTAGGGGGGGGGGGGCAAAATTTAATTAGCCGCCCCCTCCTTAAAATTTTCTATACAAAATTCATAACATTTTAACTTTTTTTTAGTAAATCCTTCTTTAATTGCCGCCCCCTGATATCTGCCGCCCGGGGCAGATGGATCCACTGCCCCCCCCACCCCTCTAGATCCGGCCCTGCTAATCAGGTCCAATAAAAAAATGGGAATGCAAAATATAATTAAGGTAACTTTATTCCGTAAATTCATGTTCGTGAAATTTTATTTTAATTATTAGGCTATAATTGGTGAGCGCAAAATAATCTGTTTATTGGGCCTGCGACCTAAGATCAAGGTGGATAGTTTTAACTTATTTTCGACTTATTTTTATATTGCAAAAATATTTTTACATATCTTGGCTGCTAGTTTCTTTACCTAGTCAACTGTTATATACAGTGAGGAGCAATATTAGGGGAGAGCGGGGCTATTTCGTACAGTGAGGCTAAACCGTACAGTCTGTTTCTCGTCTATTTCTCAAGATATTGAGGTCTGATCGGAGCTGCAACCTAGCACCCCATCTAGCAAGCTGTAATGTTGAGAAAGTTCCACCGAGCGCATGGTGTACCTCGGATTATTGTGAAAAAACATGTTTTGGTGAATTTTCTTTTAATTTTGAGCCAGTTTAAAATAAGAGGTGACTGGAGAACTTTTACTTATAAACTAGTTTATATGAATTCATAAGAAACTACTCTTCTTCAGCTATCTTTTGATACCAAGTGATAACAAGTTAGGCTAAGAATTTTGAGGTTAGGACATAAAATCGCCACAAGCTACATGATGGGGCTAAACCGTACAGAAACGTTAGAGAGAAAAAATCAAACATCGAGAAGAAGATTGTAAAAAGTAAAGCTCGAGTGAACTCTAAACCAAAGAACACAAGTTTCAAGACAAGGGGTTCTGTAAAATCAAGTAGCCGAAGAAAAATTAGGTTTGAAGATGATTCGTCATCAGAAGACACTGGTTCAGGTGCTGTATGTGCGCAGGGTGGGTGGGTCCATTCGGCTTGCAGAGCCTGCTGATAAATTCGTTTCTGATTCTTGTTTAAACAAATAAATTTAAAATTAATTAATTTATTTATTTTTTTCATTTCTTTTATCCTTTCATGTTATTTTCTTAGTTGTACGATATAGCCCCTCCCGTTGTACGGAATAGCCCCAACCTCCAGGGCTAATCCGTACAAAGACACATTTTTTTTGAAATTAATTAAAAATACTTATCAGTGGCATAATGTCAATTTCTTTGTTTGTAGTGGGTAGCTAATGAACTAAATTACATGTTGTTTATTTTCTCATAATTTTAACTCAAAATTCTCTCCAGCTACAACTATTCTCCCTTAAGTGTACGGCAGAGCCCCGCTCTCCCCTAAGTCCCACGCATGCGTTTTCTACTTGTGATTATTTCATTGTTTTTAAAAAAATATTATATATTTTTTAATGGAAACTTTCATGGTTCAAACCTGGAAAATTTCCAATAAAGATTTTCATTTTCTTTAAAAAAAAACAATGAAATAATCACAAGAAGAAAATGCAGGGGACGGGACTTAATAATGTCCCTCACTGTTCCTTGCCACCATAATAAATATTTTATATTCGTTAAAATTTATTCATTTAGGATTAATTTGTCAGTCCAAAAAACTTCCCTCGAAAACATTTTCCAGTTTCCAACCTCAATTTTTTGAACAATCCCATCTTGTAAATATTTATATTAATTCACTTACTCTTCACTCTGTTAATTTACCATTAAGAATCATATATTTTCCTTCGTCTTTTGGGATTAACAAAAGCAATACCTACACCTGGCAGTTGTTCAAAGAGCACCTTTCCAAGTCTATGATGTTTCCTTAATTTTGTTTATGAGTGTAGTATCAAATTCTATTTTTTACATAAATAACTTTCCAGACACCTTGATGAAGGATTAGAGAGATCATCGTCTCCCTTGATATTTTATTTAACAAACATTTTCTTTTCCTCGGTTTTTTAGGATTAACAACCAAAACAGGACCAGCACCAGTCAAAGGACCTGTCGGTTGTTCAAATAGCATCTTTCAAATAATGACAAGAAGTCCTCAAGAACAACTTCAACTTAGATTAAAGGAATTAAAAGATCAACAGTTAAAAGAACAATATGAGAAATTACAATTAGCGCCCAAGATACCTCGTCCTCCGAATGCCTTTATGCTTTTTGCAAATGAATGGAGAAAAAAACTGGCTTTTCAATATCCAAGAGAAAGTAATAAGGATATCAGTGTCAGGTAATGATAATAAATTTATTTTAGATCTGGAAATATTAACAGAGGATTCCCAAAATAAGAAAAGAATAAATAAATGTTATTTCATTCGGCACAAAATTTTTATTAAAACTTGGACGATTCTTTGATGGATTTGAAGTCGTTAATCTTCTTCAGAACAAAAAATTTTTCTTTTTTTACACAAATTGCTACCCAGTTTATGAAACTTTGACGAGGCTATTAAAAATATTTTGATATTAATGTATAATTTTCTTGCTTTTCTTCGACATAGTTTTCAAAAATATAAAATACTTGAAAATAGGAAAAAACTGCAGTCATAGTTCAGTTTGAAAAGAAAACGGTATTCTTAAAGCAGGGTTGACAAATTTTTAAATTTAAACTTTAACAGGAAATTACTTTTATATTAATATATAAATAGATTGTTCAATATATTTTTATAAAAAAATTTCCCTGTCAAATATTTAATATGATTTGCCCAAAATAAATCTCTTAAAGTTAGAAAAAATAAATGAATAGTTTTTAATTAGAAACTGAGAAAAAAATTAGGTTGGTAACAACCGAAAGAAGTCACTCAGGTACATAGATAATAGATAAATTCAGGTAGTTTAATTTTCTAGTGGCAAGTTCCTAAGCTTTTTTTCTTAGAAAAATTGTTTCCCGAATTTATTAATTAATAAAATAATGGAATAATGATTTTTATAATCAAATAGATTATAATATAATATCACAAGTTCAGTTTGGAAGTCTGAATATTTCATCTATTTTGCCTATCATTTTTTTTCCTCCACCCAATTGGTGGCCATCTTATTTTATTTTTGACTCATCTGAATCGAAGGAAACAATTAATTAAAATAAGAAAGGAACAACAAACGTAGATGAATACTTCATCAAATTCAAAATACAGGTAACTTGTTACTTTTTAATGACCTGTATTTCTCTAATCTTCTAAGACATCTGTCCAAATCTTGATTTTTTACTAGTAAACTTTGAATCGCTATTTTATTATTAGTTTATTCCTTCTTTCATCCTCTGGGTCAGAGATCAGCATATCTTTCATTTGTTTTTTTCTTATTTTATGTTAATTATGTTAATATCCTTTTTTTAATTTAATAAATAATCCATCTACACAATAAATCCCGAAAAGTCTCTTTGGATTGTAAAAATTGGAGGCTTTATATTTTTGGTTGCATCTGTTTCTTCTCCTGATGTATGAACAAACAGCCACTGACTTAATTGATTCACAAAATATCTTTATAATGATACTTCTATTATGACTCATGTTAAAACGAAATTCAATATGTGAAGCCAAAAAAATTTTTTAATACTGTATATTGGAAGAAAAATGAAAAAATAATATTTCTGTAATAAGGATTAACCTATTAAAAAAAAGAGTTGATTGATTTATCTATTGATATTAATTGCCAATTAAGGAATGACATTTTGTGATTTTGCAAAATTCTTCAGATTTTATTTTTTATAGCAAATCTTTTTAATATAATACAAAAGGATGTGGCGTGCTAAGTAGTATAAATGAGGATAGGTGTAGGCTAGTTCTTGGTAATGAGAAAATAACTTTTTAGAGTGTTTTCCAAATATTTCGAAGAGAAAATAGCCTTTCTTCATCGGCTCACTCTAATGCCACATACAAGTTGAGATTTTGGAGCCAAACTTCAGAAAGGCAATCAGCTCTGGCAAGCACAAAAAGCTTTGCTTGCGAGAGCTGGTTCTTATGTATAGACCTGCCATTCTGACGTCTGACGTTCCGCTCCGAAATCTTTAACTAGCATGTATCATTAGAGTGTGCAGCTGATTAAGAAGGGTATTAAATGCCTTCGAAATATTCGGAGAAAACACTCCAAAAAGTTATTTTCTCATTGCCAAGAAACTAGCCTACACCTATTCTCATTTTTAATAAAATGCCTGTTTCTTTGTATGTCGATGAAGGACTAATATTAATCGGAACTCAATCAATTATAGAGATGTTTCATTAAAATTTTAAATTTTTTTTAAAAGGCCTATGCCTACTATACTCTTTTTTTTCATAATAGAAGTTTTATTAAAATTATAAAAAAAAAAAATGAATACACAAAGTCTAATATTAAATTGACGAGGAAACTGTGATTGTACGCTTTATGGAAATGGAGACAGAAAAAAAAGGCCCGACTAGCCAAATTTTTTATTTCATTAAATTAACGCCCTCATGACTGACGTTTCGGCCCCAGGTCTAGGCCATCTTCAGAGCCGGCTGGCAATCTAAGTGTGCAAATGTTTTCCCATTAACAGCGACAATACCGGGCATTTGTGATCGGCTCAATGCAAGCGTGAATAAAAAAAAATTTGACTACACATGTTTTGTATTTCTTTTGATTCCATTACTATGAAAATATTTTTTGTAACAGGAGGGATGTATGGCTGTAGAGCAGATGTTGAAAGAGGTAAGAAAAGAAGGAAATGCAGCCAGTGTATTTTCTTTATTGATTCGATCCCCTGGTCGAAACGTTAGCCGTGGGCTGATAATCAATAAAGAAAATACACTGGCCTTCTTTTCTTACCTCTTTCAATATATTTTTTGTCTTCGGACTCTAATGTCTTTTTAAATTTTAGGAATATGAGCCCCCATATAAACGCCCCCTGTATGCTTTATATAGTACAGTATCAAAATTCTTAAACATACAATTGTATACATGACCAAAAGCAAAAAAATATCATATCAGAGCCAAGTGAAGATAGAATTCTACTTCTCAAATAAAAGTAGTAACTCTCAAACTTAAAAGTAAATGCCCGCATCTTGGAAAGTGAGGGCGAAAAATAACTTTAGAAAGGGGAGAAATTGCTTGGTAAAGTCAGATGGGGAAAAGAGAGCAACCTTCATTTCACCCGATTGATTTTTATAAATCTTATATTTACATCTTAAAATTATTTAATTTTTACTTTCTCTTGTATAGAGAGAGAAAGTATTGGATTCATGCCAAAAATTCGATGTCGAGATTTTGATGGATATACACGCTTTGAGGTTCCCTGAATCCAAAAAAGTGGTTTTCGCGACATGGTCTGTGTGTCTGTTAACAAAATATCTCAAGAACGAAAAGAACTAGGAAGTTGAAATTTTATATTTATGTTAAGCACCCCCCTGGGACGTGACACGAAGCTTTTGAACAAAATCGGCCAAAGAATACTAGTACTTTACTGATGTACTTTTTCAGTTTTTTTTTTTTTCGATTTTTTCAAAATTTGCTCTAACGATTTTGATTAAAATTCAAAATCAATTATTTTTTAGATGTTCTTCCAAATGTATATTCTTATTTTGTCATTGAAATCTTCTGAAGACCACTTTACTCTTGTACTTCATTGGAAATATAGAAGAAATGGTTGCCATGGTAACAAAATATAAATATTTTCCCATGTTTATAAATATTACATCTTGAATTTTAATATATCGGTAGAAACTAAATATATCTCGACACAAAAAAATCTTCGATAATCGAAAGTTGTGTGCTGTGCGACCAGTCACACCAGATTTTTAGTAATTATTTTTTAAAGATTTTTAAAAACTGAGTAGGTGTTGTTCCATTCCTCCTTATTCTTTCATTGACGTTTAAGGCGAGGTAGGGGGATGTTTAGTTGGACGGTCGCCCGGTAGCCAGTAGCGGCGCTGTGGTCAGCCGATTAAACCACGAGGTATTGACAGCCAAGCTAAAGAGAGGCTTCCTCCCCTCGAACGCCTTTCCTTCTGGCGATGGTGCTCCCCTTCCAGGCGACCACCCCCACCCCTTGCACACGGATGGATTATTTCTCGCTGCCAGCTGATTGCGCCGATTCAACAAGTGGTTCGCAGACCGAGGCGCGCCTCTTTACCCTACATACACACATTCCATAAATGAGGGTGCAACCCACCACTCACTCTCCCTAAATAAACTCTCATTTTTTCATTATTTATTTATTTTCATTTTTTTTTTTTGTTTCACAGACTTGGAGCCATGTGGAAGAATTTGATAAAAGAAGAGAAGGATAAATATTTCACATTGGCAAGAAAAGTCGATGCCGAACATAAACGAAAATATCCAGGTGTGTGTTCAATTAAACAATTACAAAACAACTACAAGAAAATATTGATTTTGCGTGACGTCTTTTAATCACTGTTAGAAATCACGAAAACTTACAAGTTAACTTAAGCCAATAATTAAATTTTCCTAAGGGGAAAGGGAAAGGTTTCTATCGATATTTTGAATGAATTGTCTTTAGTGACTCGGATGCCTTTATATATGGAAAAAGTATAGATTTTTTTAATCTTGTTTTTTTTTATTAGTTACATTTGAAAATAAATATATATAATATAAACTATTAAATAATGCTACTTTTAAGTAATAAAGCCCGTGACCCCTGGCTCAGAGAGAAGACATTAGCTTTTCGTGTCTAGGATCCCGGGGGTCGCTTCACGTCCCAAGCAAGAAAAATTGATTTCATTTGAATTGACTACCACTCATTTGAAATAAATAATGATGGGGTCCAAATGGCCTTAGATGCTGATAAAGACCTTAAACAAATTTAAAAAAAAAATTAAAATAAAAACTGATAAATATTTTCTAAATTTTAAAAGAGTTTGAAATTAGAGCCGGATGAGTCAATGGATTCTTCGACTTGACCAAAATACATTAAATTTGAAATTATTATTTTATACTAGTTGGGTCTTAAACCAATTTTAGGAAAATTGCTTCGCGTCTAACCCAGTGGCGTCATTTCAACTTTTTCTTGGGGGGGGGGGGCAAAAATTTTTTTTTTCTTAAAATTTACTTACAAATGGGTACTCAAATTTGGCCAAAACATATTTAATTTAATTAATTGTTCAATTTTGTACAGTTTGTATACTCGTAGATGTATTTTGGACTATTTTATTTAGAATAATATAAAATTTTATAAAAATCAGAGCCCTTGGGGGGGGGGGCAAATGCCCCCTGCCCCCCCCCCCCAAATGACGCCTATGGTCTAATCAGGGAAGCTTAATCCTTAATTTTGAATTTCCTCCAAAGGAGCTTCACAGACATAGCAGCCTTTTATTAATCCGGCGATCTTTCATATTATGTTCTTTTTATTGAATTTGATATATTTTATTTCAATCAGAAGAGCCTAATTCTAGTCTTAATTACCCTTCCCATACATTCCTTTTTTAACATCTTTATTTAAGTTTAACCATTATTACATTTTCGATCTATAAGAAACACTTGAGTTGGGTGGAATACAAAGTAGATTAATAAATAAATAACCATATGCAATCCTGTTTTTTCTTTCTCGTATACGTAATTTAGATATTTTATTCACCTCGGAATTTACAATTTTATTTATATTTTTCCAAGAATAAAATCTCAAAATAATAAATTATTTCATTTATCCTTTCTTTACCTTTTGAAAGAAGACAAAATAAAATAAGAAATATGTTGCGACTAAAAATATATAATTTAATCAAGAACTTTATGAGAAAATTATATATTTATACATATAATTGTATTATCTAAAAAAATAGTTAATGTTTTAATTTCATTATAGCCGATTTTAGGAAAATTGCGAAAAAGGTAATAAATTACATTAGTAAAGTCCTAGTATTCTTTATCCGATTTTATTAAGACCTTCGAACAGTGGCGGATCCAGAGGTGTTTCTCGGGGGGGGGGGGGAGTAATTTGGAGTGACTGGTCGCACAGCACACTATTTTTTCTTAATTTCGGTAATTTAAAGGCGCATTCTGTACTTGTTGGCCAGAATATAAATACAAATCAAATTTTTAAGTATTAATTTTTAAAATTTTACATTAAAAATACATTTTTTTTTTTTTGAAAAAAAGTATTTTTTTTAAATCTCAGGGGGGTAATTACCCCCTTTACCCCCCCCCCCCTTGTATCCACCCTTGCCTTCGAATCGCATTCGAAATAGTTACTTGGATTTAAAATCGAATTTTTCTCCGACGTAGATATTTTTTAGAGTGATTTTTTGAGATTCAGTGCAACTAAAACGTGTATTTCCTTTAAAAATGCTGGAATTTTTATTAGAGAAAATAAAAAAATAACAATAAATATTTTAAAATGTGATAGACCGTAAGCATAAATAAAAATTGAGTTAGTTTAGTTGACCAATTTGTCAAGCTTAATTTTGACCAAAACCTCTCAAATTCTCATTTAGGGCTGATACCCCTCTTGGGTTCACCCTTACAATCTATCATTAGTCTCTACTAACATCCTGAGAATGTAAGAAGATGGATGAAAAACCCTTTTCATGATAGAGTTGCTTTTTTTTCCAATTATTTTTACTTTTTCTTATCTATATATGTTAATATATAGAGAGAGAAAGTATTAGTTTCATGTCAAATATTCGATGTCGAGATTTTGATGGATATAGACGTTTTAAGGTCCCTTGAATAAAAAAAAAAAAGGGTTTGACCTGTCTATCTGTGTGTGTCTGCCTCAGGGGACTTTGAAACATGTAGTCGACCCATCAAAATCTCGACATCGAATTTTTGACATAAAACCACTACTTTCTCTCTCTCTTTATATATATATACAGTACATATATTGGTCAGAGAAAGTAAAAATAAAAAGAAAAAAAAAGATATTCTATCATGCAGGTTTTTCATCCATCTTTTTTTTAATTTAAAAAAAACACTCACACTTTTTTCCATTCACACTCCATTCACACACATACAAACAGTCTTTTCGGCAACTTAGACCATTTAAGAAGATAACTGATACGATAACCGTTATTATGAATATATATTGGGGGTCCAAGCATTCTTATTTAAGCCATTAGGTATCCAAATGTCTTAAATAAAATCATCGGACTGCTTGGGATCCGAACTTTCGAACCTTGGTTATCAAGGCAGGCGCGCTACCAACTACGCCAAGCCCGAGGGATCTTCTTATATTCTCAGGAACATCCTGATGTTGTTAGTGACAAGGTGAAATGCTTGCTCTGGTAACAAAATATAAATATTTTCTCCTATTTTTATAAATTTTACGACAAAACCTTTTTTGACTAATCGTGCCTAAAACTTTAATATAATGGCGATTCGATAAGAACCAAATTCCTATCAAACATCATTATTAATGGAAATGAAATAATTTCATAAAAAATAATAATAATAATAATATTATGACATTTTCAATGTTCTTTTCCTTTTCTTTTTTTCATAGTCCATTGTTCATTTTTTTTAACAGGACAAGCATCATATTTTTTATTTTATTTTTTTTTGACAAATAACGCCGCAAAGCAGGGTGATTTAAATAAAAATAATCTGACAGTTGCAAACATAAATTCTCTTTATGTTCCATGTTGTGATTTTTATTAACATAAAAAAAATAAACAATTAGACCATGAAGATGTTTGGAAAAATTATTAGGCCTATATTCTTTTCTTCACCTGTAATAATATATATAAATAAATAATATTTTTTTACCAAAAAAAAGTATTTTAAATAGGCCTATAGGAAATTTTTAAACTAAAGATGATAAAATTTTGTACTGTGATGTCCCTCATCCCACTAAGAAAGTTCGGTTAGTTAGTTGTTTCTAAGTTTTGTAAAGACAATTCCGAGGTGATGCGGTGTTGTAACAAATTTGCGTTGTCGACGTCTATCGTCTAGTACGAAGACTCCCCCAGTGCCTCCGCCCCCTCATCGTCGTCTGTCTATGTATTGATTCGGGCCTGTGTGGAGCGCTCTCTCGCGCACTGACCTCGCTCCTCTGCCGCCTCCGATCGGCAACAGCACTGGCACTGTCGCTCCGGTCCCCGACGGAGACGCAACCAGGACTTCCAAGTGCACAAAAGCTAAGGTTCTCATAGGCAGCAACCACGTGCACCTCGCCCACCCATATAACTTTTCTCTTCTAATTCAATATCCTTTTTCCAAACTTTTTTCCTTTTGCCCACTCTTTTGTTTTTATTTTTTTTTTTTACACATACGTTTAAAAAAATCCCCTTTTGCCATTATCGATTTTCATCGGACAAATTAGTTTTGGTGAGCGCGCGCATTCGAATCTCGCGGCGGGGGTGTGTGTATTGCGCGCGCCCCGGATTCCAAATTCGTTAGGGGGGGTTGGCGGTTTTTGTTGCCTCGTTCGAGGTTTATTCTTCGATGGCGCGGTGTTTAGTGGCGATTTTTGGTGGCCGCTAGTATTGCGGGATGGAATGCTGCGAGTATGCACATTATCGTCCCGGAGCCTTCCCATCGGGCGGGTACCCGGCGATTACTTATCAGCCCGGCTATAATGTCCATAATTCTTTCTACCCGCCCACTCCAGGTTATGGACCAGGTAAAAAAAAGGCGCGGATTTGTTTTTGTTGTTATTGTTGTTCTAACATTGATCTTTCTATAAATTTTTTCTCCTCCCTCATTATCTTCTCTCTCTCTGTCCGCAGACTACGTTTACAACCCGAAGGAGGCACGAATGCGAAAAGCACTTCGCGAACAGACGCGTGCGCATTCGCGAAACAATTCGCACACATTCGGTTCATTGGTACACCTTCAAGCACGTGCAGGCGCCTCAACGCCGGGGGCACCGAATGTCTCCGCCAGCCAACAATCAGCGGTGCATCAACAACAACAATGGCTGAACAAGGTGGTTCGACCACGAGGCGCTCTCACTTCGCCACGGGTAAGTTTAAGCCTTGATTGACCCCGCGACCTTTGCCGGTCGATGACAACAGCGACGCCCATCCGCGAGTGTCAATATCTTCTCCCTCCTTTTTTCCTTCCCCTTACCTCAATGTCAACGTCAGCGAAACAGGTGCCGGGACATACTCTTGTGCAATCAATAACCCGGGTCCAGGATAAAAAAAAGAAAAAAGAGCGAAAATCGATGGCTGGTAACAACAACAAACGGCAAATTTGAGGGTGTTAGTTGGAGGCGCCAGGGCGTCGCGTAGCACGTGGTAGTGCTCCTCTCTAGATGCATCTTGATTGAGGCAATTGGCACTGGTTGCCTATGGCAACACGCCCGTTTCCATGGAGACAGCGCGCGCGCCTTCCCGAGTCACACACATACATGGGCCATATCGAACGTGTCATAAACTTAGCGTCTATATCTGGAGCGAATTTGCTTGGGCCTTACGTCATCCCTGCACCCGTGACTAAGAATGTTTAGTTGTTGAGGGGGACGTTGGGTTTCGGTTTATTTATTTATTTATCATCTGTTGCTCGCGCGCCGACTCTGGACAGCTGACGGCCGGAGGGGAATCCCAGTCAATTACACCGACAATGGACAATACAAGCGAGCATCACACCCATAACGATCAATACGCCAATTTATTATTTGTTCACAATTTTCAGCGAATTTTTATGGAAATTCAATTTAATTTGCCACCATACGAGGGTGTTAATCGTTGTTCTATTATGCGCACTCGTGCGCCCTACAATTTACATTGATTATTGATTTATATATGCAGCCAGAAGGGCAGGGGGTCAATAAACAGAGCAACACAGATCCCTCGTGTTTATAATGACTTTAACGCTAATACATTGACACATATTGTAATATCGATCGAGAATTTACATATTCTTAAAATGTAACCAATTACTATACATAAGATCTATCTACATAACTGGGTTATGGATCATTTATAGTCATTTATTATCTCATCCCTTCCATTCCATTTTCACCTTGAAAATCCAATTCGAATTTCATTTTTTTCCTACAAGGTCGTCTTATCTGTTAAAAAAGTAAAAAACTATTGCTTTTGACGAGGGAATAGGATAAGAAGAAGAAAGGGTAAAGAGTTAAAAATAAATTTGGAAAGATTTATTTAAAATTAATTTCTCTTTTATATGAAAATATATAATTGCCTCTTTGGGTGTAATGGCTAAAGATTGATTTGCCAATATCCCGTCTATATCTGCCACCCACCCACCAATCTGTCCGTTCTTCCGGGGTCGATAGCACCTGAATAAAGACTGGGATCGTCAGTCTTAAAACTACAGCTACAAATTTTAATTAAAAAAAAAAAAAAAAAAAAAAAAACATTTGGGCGTTGCAGGTTTAGCTCTCCAGATATGATCAGACCGTCAGGAAGCCCGGGCCCATCACCCCTCTCCTTGGACACAAGAATAAAAATAATTTCGTTTGACTGATTTTTATTTTTTATTAATTATATAGAAACTTCATTTTTAGGTGGGAAAAAAAAAGAACTTAAATATTTTTTTTGCTGCCCCTAAGGCCATTTAGGATAGAATTTCTATATACAGTAGAATCCCGATTATTCGTATGGCCTCAGGACCGACGGTTTGGTACGAATTATCGGGAGTACAAAATTATTGTAAAAAATTTAAAACCTATTAATGATAAGCAGGGCCGGAACTAGGAAATTTGTTAGGAGGGGCAGAATTTAATTTGCCGCCCCGCCCCTCCTTACTAATATTATAATATGCCGCCCCCTCCCTTCCCCCGCGCTGTCGATGTAACTAAGCCAAATTGATTTTGAAATTATAATCTTTCTTTTAATTTAGGTCTAAAATTTTCTCGCCTCTAAAATTTTGCCGCCCTAAGCCCTGGCATCACGGGACTGACCATATATCCACCACGAATAATCGTAATTCTTGGTTCTTGTTTCTTAGAGGGGGTGGGAATTTAAAATACGAATATATTTATAAATTATGCATAATATAGTTAAATAGAATTTGTTAATTTCTTGGATACCTTTGATTGCGATATGTTCACTTTTCAAACGTTTCTTAATAACTAATTTCCAGGGCCGAATTTACGAAGAGGCGAACTAGGCACGCGCCTGGGGTGGCAAAATTTGTGAAAAAAACCTGCTTATTTACATACCTATAATTTTATTTTTTTTTTTTTTCAAATAGAAAACTATTTTATGTTGAAAAGGTCTAAATAATAAGAAGTCCCCCGGCGTGTTAGGGTGGTTAAGGGGAGGAGGTGGCAAAAGAGTTCACTGCTTGGAGGCGGCAAATGACTCAATTCGCACCTGCTGATTTCATTTTGTTTTTGTGGACCACTTTTCCTATTTTGCCGTCCCTTGATATCTGCCGTCCGGCTCACTGATCACTGCCCCCTCCCCCTAGATCCGGCCCTGATGCTAAGACTGAATTGTAGAAAGGAATAAAAAATTTATAAGAAGCTCAATTTCCCTCTCTCTTTCCTTTGAGTGATAAAGATTACAAATGAACGAGAAAAATTTGTCTCTCTCACTTGCTCTTGAAAATAGTATGAATTAATGAGCTTTTTAAGCTGCAAATACGAATTATATGACGTTTTAAGTGGCCTCGAGCATAAAAAATAATACAAATTACCGAGGGGACTGAAATGTATTGTTTTTATACAAGTTATCGAAATTTTCTCTGGGAACCGGCAAATTTGGAGGAGATTTCACGGTAAACTGGAATATGTTCTCGTTGACGAGAAGTGTAAAGCTTCTCTGGTTGTCGCGTTGTTTGTTGAGATTTACTCGATATTTCGCTTCTCCTTTTGGAGCCATTTCCAAATAAGGTAGAGTTAGAAAATAATGGTTGTTGTGTTTTGTTTTCTGGGTCGCAGTTTTTTTGGTACCCAAATTTGATCACTTGATGTCTCAGATTTTTTTACTTTTTATATTTGTCTTTGAGATCTCGGTTTGTGTTTATTTTATGTTAGTAAACAGTAATAATAAAACTTGTATTATTTGAATATAAGTATCCTGAGCTAGCAGCTTTCTTCTCCATAGACCATAAATTCCTCTCCCCCCCCTCCCCCTACCCTTTATTTTTTTACACTACATTAATTAATTTCATCCCCGGATCATAAATTTTTATAGATGAATAAAAGGAACGGTGAGAGATCTCTTGAAACTCTAAGATACCGGCTATTAGCAATTTTTGCCAAAAATTGACCCAAATTCAAACAAAAAATTCAAAATTTCATAGTAATTAATTAATACCCGTATACGTTATTTGGAAAAAATTTTTCTTTACTCTTTAAAGTCTTTTAATTTAAAAGTAAAAAAAAAAATGATTATTTAATTAAAAACGGGGGGGCAAAATTACAATTTTATCACTTTCTAAATTATGCTATTGAAAAAAAATAAATATTTAACTCTTATTAATTATTTATTTTATATTTATCGCTCCCCAAATGAAAATATTGCATCTCTCAACTTTTTTACACCGTAAACATTCCAGTTCGTTCAATGAAGTCTTATCTAATAAATTTTTCATAATCACCTTTTTTTGCAATCGGTGCATTTTTTTAATATTATATTAGTCTAATAAAAAAAAAAATAAACTTTAGAAACAATCTGATGAGACCAGCATCTTACATCATTAATTGATTAGTTATTTATTATTGACGTTTTTCAATAAAATTTATCTCATTTAGAATATTTGTCGAAAAAGGTAAAAGTTTTTTTTTCACCATTTCCAACCCCTGGGATATAGAGGGAAGTTAAATATTGATCAAACCCTAAAAATCGATATCCTGTGCAAATTTGGTGGTTAAAACCAGTTTTCCAGAAAGAAGGGGAAAGTTGGTTTTACTCCCCCAGTTTTCAACCCTTGGATTATATAAATCTTGTCCTTTTATTGATAAAATATTCCCTTCATGGGAAAATAATCAGTTTTCGTATATATTGAATTGGAATATATACTTAATAATTTTTCTTTTCCTCATTTGAAAACTTATTCTCCACATATTAAAATATTCTGAAATTTTAAATTACAAAAATGACCAAGCTATAAGAAATTTGAGAGGAATGCTACAACAATTTTCCGGAGACGTTTCGGTGCATTATTAGTGCTCCATCATCAGTCCTTTAATTGATTTTTTATGTTAAGAGTTATTCTATATATGCTTGGTATATACATATGTTTTAAATTGTTGACAATTGAACATGTATATTGTTGAACTGGCATACAATGATTGACAATGGTCACCCAATAGAGTGAATTATATGATTGATAGTTTCTAGCCGGACAAAATGATTTTTCAAAGTTTTGTTTTTTGTTACACTTTTTCTTCTGGTTCTCTATAATAAAATTGTAATAAGGATTCACCTTTATTCTATGAAATCAGCAGTGGCTGTTTATTTATACAACAGGAAAAGAAGCAGGCCAAAAAATATATTAAATTAAATTTTCACAAAGTTTCGGGAAATTTTTATTATCATATCATCAATCCTTCAAAATTGTTCGGGTTCCGAACTTGATCTTATGGGCACAATACATGCATATTAATGTATCATATGTACAGTGAGCGCCAATATTAAGTCCCACCCTTGCGTTTTCTAATTGTGATTATTTCATTGTTTTTATAAAAAAAAAAATGAAAATCTTTATTGGAAATTTTCTAGGTTTCAACCATGAAAGTTTCCATTAAAAAATATATAATATTTTTTTTAAAAACAATGAAATAATGCATAGGTGGGACTTAATATTGTCGCTCACTGTACGAGCGAGTTGTGTTCCATCTTACTTATTCAGTGAGAGATATAGGTCTACATCTTATTTCATTTGATTCCATTTCCAGAATTCTGGCTCATCTGTAGAATTATCCACATTTTTAGAAAAAAATTTTAATAATTTATTAATATTAATAAAAACCAATCACTAGTTGATAAATTTGTTTTTCGTCAACTTCAGGATATTTAAAAATTTTTTTATTTGAGGGATTTTTTTCTCCTGATGCATCGTGCACTGAAGGCACACGCCAAACCCATATAGGCTGTTTCTAAGGCCCCTTCTCTGTGCTATAATTTGGAAGCACCTTTATTTCTCTATTCCCGGACGAATTGACCCATCGATGAGACATCCATTTCGTCTTATCTGAGACATTAAAAAATAATTGTAAATTTATATATTATTTAATTTGCAACAATTACCAGAAATTTAATTAATTTGACTATTCCCTACTATCTTTTATTTATCTTTAAAAATTTTGCCGTCAATAAAAAATTATTGTTAAGTGAAACACTATTTGTTTTTAAAAACTATTTACACTTAACATTACCATAAACATTTTAAAAATTCATTATCATTTTAAATGGACAGATAGTCATTTTATTAGAAGGGCGATAAGTCATAAATTCAAGTTAATATTCCTCGGAGAGGTTCAACTTTGATTAATTAACTCCATCGAAGCGCCTTTTATCACCGTTAAAAAAAAATCTAACCTATTATACTCGTGTTATATTACACTTTTATTTGAAAAGCTGTAGACAATGAAAGATACTAGAAGACTTTTTTGTTCATTATTACGACCAACTTTGCGCTTCATTTAAATTTTTAAATGGAACAATTGTTTCAACCGCGAATGAAAAACTTTATTTTTTCTCCTTTTTAACTCAGCGTTTTATATATGTATATAAACATTAACGATAAATGGTATTTATGAATTTTACTATTACCGTTATCTGTCTATATTAAAAAAATAAATAAATATTACCTCTCGAGACTAAGCTAACTCTTGACTATATTCCAAGGGACAGAATCATTCCATATCTTAGTCGTCTTGCACTGGGCCGGATCTAGGGGGGGGGGGGGGGGAGTAGGTGCATGTGCCCCGGGCGGGCAGCAATTAAAGAAAGATTTACTTAAAAAAAGGTAAAATGATATGAATTTTGTTTAGAAAATTTTAAGGAGGGGGCAGCAAATTAAATTTTGCCCCCCCCCCCTTACAGTGCTGGATTAACCCTATAATCAAAGTAATCATTTGCTTAGCCTCCCTCTCTTCGTCAAAATTCTAGCCCAATTTATCGTTTAAATTATTTTAATAATTAAATAAATATTCAAAATTTATTGAAAATGACTGAAAAAATTTTATAGTTTTAATATTTTGAAATTTAAGGAACTAGGTCTAGATGGCCCAAAAAATACCTTTTAAAAGTATAATTGTACACGAAATTTAGTTTGTGCTTACGGCATCTAAGGAACTTAATCCGGGCTTTGCTGTTGTCATTGAAATCCAAGGGCTTTGAGTTCTTATTTCTAGTTATTCAGATTTGGTATAAATTTCGAAAGATTACAATATTTAATTTATAATAAAAAAAAATATCTTATGCTCTATTAAAAAAAATCTGTCTGCTGAATTATTTCTTAATACAAAATCAAAAAGATGAAACATAAATCTTCAAGGAGTGAGATAAACCCAAACACGATTAATTTGATGCGATTTGATAAATTTAAGGAGATTAATGCATTGGCCGCTTAATTATGACATCAGCTAATCATGTCCCTGCCAGCCCTTTGAAGGCCAAGATGAGAGAGAAACATGATGGGGAAGGGAGGGTGTTTCTGGTTATACGTATATGTCTATGGGGTGGGTTTGGGCGGTGTGGCTTGCCAACCTAATACACGTCCCATCGATCCATCTTCTGGCCAGTGATCTTGTTCATGTTCAAAAACAAAAGCGCGATAATAACAATGTTGAGAATAAAACGCGAGTAAATCAATTTACAAACGCTTCCACACACTCTCACTGACAAGTGATAAACAATATAATTTAAATGAATTTCCTCTTAAATTTTTTTTATTCAATTAAAATTTTATGCCTTGGTATTTAATAACGAGATAATTTTTATTACTAATAATTTTAAAATCTCCCCTCCACCTCAGAATTCATAAATTTTTACTTTTTTTTATTTATATATATATATGTTAATCTAGTGAAAGAAAATATTACATCCGTGTCAAAAATTCGATGTCTGAGATATTGATCAGAAAACCTGGTGTGACAAGCCCAGAACACAACTTTCAATTATCGAAGTTTGGTGCTGTGCGGCCGGTCATACCTTTCGGCTGCTGGATCTATTTAGTCTTTCACTTTGATTATATTTATTTTATTGATAAGTACCGATAGCTATTGGGGCACGTCCGACCCGTTGATTTCTCGGGGCCACCCACCCGAGGTTTTGCAGCACTTGTCATTGTTTAACTACAACGATCTTAGTGGCTGTTACTCTAATTTGAAGTCAGGCCCCGGCTCATATAATTTTTTTTCTTTTCGGCATCTTAGGACAAAGAATTATATAGTTTAACATTAGTATTATAGAAAAAAAAAAACATTTTTTCTACCCAAGACCGCCAATCTTAATCTGTTAGAATTATATAAATAAGTCGATTTAGTATAATAATATTTATTTATTAACTAGGTAGAGTTTCTTTTGAAAAAGATGAAATTTTTTCAATCACTTTCTCATATATACAGTTCATTAGCCAGTCAATATATCGTTTAAGATAACAAATTTGCGAGATTAGTTTGTTTTTATGTTGGAAGAAATCGCAGCCAGAATTTTTTTCTTTAAAAATTATATATCTAACAGCTGACGAAAACTGAAGAAAAAATTCTGACTGCGATTTCTTTTATCATTTCTAATATAATATTATTCATATATACCTTGTATGAACGATGATATATAAATGTTCAAAAACTATATTTTGTTTAACTACGTATTATTGATCCGATATGTACAACTTGGGCTGATAATCATTCGTGTTCATTCATTAAAATCTCTTGTCTGTGATAATCAAAACCATCGTCAGTTTTTCAGATCAGGAGTATGAAAAATTTAGCAAATTGATCCCCTTAATAAAAAATTTGATGTTATTTTTAGGTGATTCTTTTCAAAATTATTCTTGAAAATAAATACTAATCCATATAGGAGAATTATTTTCTTTTTTTGTCAAAGAAATAGTAAATTAGAAGAATTGGGGACCCCGGTAGCCATCAATATTATTGTATGTAAATTATATAAATAAATTAATAACCCCTAAATGGCTTCTGTAGCCGAAAAGGGTTAAAAAAAGTTTTCCCGGTTTCAACGATGGCTGTGCAAGAAACACGTCCCGTCGAGGGCGGGGAATTTTCTTGGCGAAAACAAGCAAGAGGGCTAAGGACCTAACGAAGGCGAAACTTAAACTTGCCCGCCGAAGGCAAGCTAGGGGGTCCAGAGGGGGGGGGGGGGGGGGGCGAAGACCCTCTGGCTAGCGCAGCTAGTAAATCTATATATTAAGTAAAAAAATTTTTTATTAATAATTTTTTTTATTTAAATTCCGGATCCCCGTTTATTTACCCGATGTACTTTCGCGCACAAAGACACATCTCAAACCCAACCGGCCTCTGGCCGTAGCCATCTACCGGCTCCCCTTGAAGTTAGATTTATTTTCTATCTCTAACTCCTCCTCTTTTGTTCGTTTCTAGCTAATGAACTAATCCTTATTTCTGGTTCCACCCCGCTCCTTTTATCCAACCTCTTCTATGCTAGGAGGATGGCTTATTAATATTAATATATATACGTATGTGAATGGAAATAACGATTTTGCAGCTTCTATATTTACCTTAAATAAAAATATGGTCTTCTTTTTTCTCTTTTGAAATTTTTTTTTATCAGCGCACCGAGTGCGTGGATGATCAGGTGCTCGTAAACCTATAGAATATTTAATGAAGTACTCGCACCCTCACTCAAAAGGGAGAGGAAAAAAACCGCTAAAAATGATTTTGAAATCGCAAAGAATTAAAAAATAATTACTCTAATTAGAACTTGCCTCTAAATTCTCTCCCTATCTCTCTTTTTCTCTTTAACATATATGTCAATAGATTTCTCCCCTCTGAGTTTACAATTATGAAATGCCAGAGCACATTCATAAGAAAAATCATTGCATCCCAACTTATCAATTATTTATATCTCGAAATAAATAAAGTGAATTTGGGACATTAGAAATTCTTCCCAGTGCACAATGGCACGCACCATGTCTCACTTGCCTGTTTCCAACTCTTCGCGTTGATTTATTAGGGAATAAGATACCTTTTCCGACCAATCTAACTTTGTACCATATCATGGAACATGACACAGACAGATTCAGAGGACAATTTTTTTTTTTTTTTTTGAGTATCCGTGCCTGGGCAAAGGCAAATCAATTTTATTTTTCGTAATTAAATTTCATACTAATTAATGATGAATTTAGTTATTAAAACAGATAGGTATTATTTCCTTTTCAAAAAATGGATAGATACTTTATAAACTTTTCGTTAAATAAACAGGAGCATTTTTTTCTGAATGTTTCATTCATTCTAAGGTTAAAATATTTTTTAATTTAATCTTTGCTGGCATTTGTAAGGGATTTGCTTAATCAAGCTAATTTAAAGAAGGAAAGGGAAAAAAATCTAATGACGAAGTAGCTGAAAAATCGATGAAGCATCGGAATAAACAGAAAAAAAATTTAACAATAAATGTTTTATTTTCTATGATATTTCTAATTAAAACATTAATCAGCACATATTCAAATAATGCATAAACTCAAAAATAAACAAAAAATAATTTCAAAACAAAAATTTTTTTAATTATAAATAAAAATTAATTTCAAATTCACAAGACCCATTGTTACTTTCTCTTACCTCTATATATGTTAATATATATAGAGAGAATGTATTGGATTCAAGTGAAAAATTCGATATCGAGATTTTGGTGGATATACACGTTTTGAGGTCCCTTGAGTCCGAAAAAGTGGTTTTCCCAACTTGGTCTGTCTGTCTGTGTGTTTGTGAACAAAAATTTCAAGAATGAAAAAATCTAGGAGGTTGAAAGTATTTAAGTTATCCACCTCCCTGGGATGTGACTAGGACTGCGCAAAATAATAGATTAATCGTTTATTTTTCGATTCTTTCCTTAAAAATAATCGATTATTAAAAAAATAATCGATTATTTGATATAAAAAAATAATCCGTTATTTCGATTATTTTTCATAATCGATTTTTTCCCATACTCGAAATAATCGATTAACGGAACAATCGATTATTTTCCATAATCGAACACCCCTAGACCTGACACGAAGCTTTTGAACGAAATCGGCCAAAGCGTACTAGTACTTTATTGATGTAGTTTTTCAGTTTTTTTCGATTTTCTCAAAATTTCCTCAAACGAATTTGATTAAAATTCAAAAATCAATTATTTTTTAGATTCTCTTTAAAATGTATATTCTCATTTTTCTTGAAAATTGTTTGAAGCACATTTTACTCTTGTACTTCATAGGAGAGCTAGGAGAATTATTTGCCATGGTAACAAAACAAATATTTTCCCAAGTTTATAAATTTTATATCTTGAATTTTGCCGGGGGCCTGGCAACGGAGAAGATCAACACTCACCACAATCGTTGAAGTTAAGTGATGCTAAGCACGGCGAAAGTTCGGGACTGGTGACCCCGGGCAATCAGCGTGTGGAACACCCCCGGTAGCCATCGGTACATTGTATATTAAAAATTTATAACAAATAAATAACCCCTAAATGGCCTCTGTAGCCGAAAAGAGTTTAAAAAAAAAATATCTTGAATTTTAATATATTGCCGGAACCTAAATATATATCAACACAAAAAATCTGGCGTAAAAAGCACAGTACACAACTTTCATGTATTTTACGACCAGTCACACCAGATATTTCCATTAATAATATTAATTAATCAAAATAATAGTTAAGCTCTTCCTTTAGAATAATCATAATCTGGAGTAAACAAAGATGTTCCTCTCAAAAGCGATATAAGTGGTCCTTTGTGGCGCGTATTCAGAGAAGGTGAAAAGTAACTTAAAGCCCTAAAAAATTAAAAAATAATAATAACCTCTTGCCAAAAAAGAATAAAATTGTAAAGATTCAATGAAATGACTTATGCAAATAAATCCATTCAAGGTCTTGGATTAGACATTTCGTTAGTAAGTGGCTTTCGAAATTTTCAAACTGCTTACAAGGCCTAAAACTCAAGAAATAGGTGTCATTATCGAGTCGCCTTGCGAGTCATACCAAATTTGCCAAAGGCTATTATCGTTGCCTTCCTGAGTTGTGCATCGAAGTCGTCATCACGTCAGTCAGCCAACTGGCACCTGACGAAACATACGAAATTTCGTTATTTTATTAGGTTTATAAATATTAGAAATTTCGAGATTGTGTTTGTAAAACTTTTGTATAAATAAATATTCTTAAAATATATTAAATAGGATTGTCCTGTTATATGCAATCAGTTTCATATTTATATTTCGAAGCAAAACTTATCATGGTTTATAAAGGTAAAAAATTAAATTAATTTATTTCTTCTCTTTGTCTAAATTCAATGATTTTGCCCTTGGACCATGGCTTAGTTTTAGAGTTTGTGCCTCTTGTGATGGAAGTCAAGGGTTCGCATGCCACGTATACTGAATATCGAAAATATATATCGAATACGATATTTATTTTAAATGGTCACTCTCATAAATCAAATAAAAAAATGCAATTAAGTTACAAAACTTCATCCATTTAATGGATTGTTATGAAATTTGCTCCAGGGCTGACTGGAGAACTTAATCTGAGTTTCAAAAGAATTTTTTATTTTATTTATCCAGTTAGAAAATTGTGAATCCTCCTTTTAATACCTTCTTAGGCTACTATAAATTTACCAAGTTTTATCCTCAGAAATATAAATTATAAGCAAATTTTGAGAAAATCGAAAATAACTGAATAAGTGGATCAGTAAAGTACTAGTAATCTGTGGCCGATTTTGTTTAAAAGCTTATTTTCACGCCTCATGGGGGTACCTAATTTAAATATAAAATTTCAACCTCGTAGCTTAATTCCTTCATGCTTTAAATTGAACACAGAGACACAAACAGACAGACCATGCCGCGAACTTTTTTGGATTCAGGGGACTTCAAAACGTGTATATCCATCAAAATCTCGACATGAATCCAATACTTTCTCTCTCTATATACATATATATATAATATTAACATACACATATAGACAGGGGCGTATATAGAAATTTTTTCGGGGGGAGGGGGGCCGGACTCAAAAATTTTTCTGAGGAAAATTTTTTTTTAGAAACTATACTTTTTTCACACGAAATTTTTTGAGGAACATTTTTTCTATTGCGGAACCAAAGTTGTCCATCCTGCGGAAAATTTGTTGCGCTGATGTCTGTATATCCCTATATATGTATATGTGTTTGGGAAATTTCGGGGGGGGGGGCCGGGCCCCCTCGGAGAAACTTTTTTTTTTTTAAACATTCACACTTTTTTCTCATTCACACTCACACTCACACACACATTCACTCTGTCTTTTCGGCAACTCAGGCCATTTAAGACTTTTACGATATCCGTTATAAAGATTAATATACATATATGGGGTCCAGGCATTCTTATTTAAGCCATTTGGTATGGTATCCAAGTGGCTTAAATAAAATCATCGGACTGCCTGGGGTCCGAACCCGCGACGTTTGGTATACGGAGTTAGCACGATAACCTCTACACCAAGCCCCGAGGGCTAAGAGAAACTAAAAAGCTATAGAAATACATATGCGCAATAAAATTTTTTAGCCTTTCTGGGGACTTTGTGAAATAAATATAGCAAAAAAAAAAAAAAAAATTGGAGAAGATGGGAAGAATAAATCATAGTTTTCCTTGTGGAAAAGTAAAATTATTCAAGTTTTTTCTCTAATAGATCATGATTAAAATAATAAAAGAGAAATTCCTTTTATGTGATCAACAAGCTCCTTCTCAAGAAGAATACCAATAATTATGCTCCCTCCCTTGAAAGGGGAGAAAAGGGAAGCAAAAATTATTCCTGAATATATAAAATCCATTAAAAGATGATTGTTATATCTCGGCATCCAATCAAATGGTTTTGTTCTTGTTGCCGGAAGTGAGAAAGGAATCGTAACTAGCCTTGAACTTGAAAGGAATATTTGTCTTGATAAACAATTTCTTAAAATGTTTGTTGGGTTTGAGGTAAAGTAAGGAGGATTTCGGGGAAGACCTGAGTGGTTTGGTTAGCCAGGTGGGCTCCACCCTGAACGTGTATCTCCCTCCAGCTGTGCCAGTCGATAGCAGCATCAATACGAACGACGAGGCCCAAGACGAGGGCCCTCGCCCTCCGTCGGCGCAGCCCGAGGGCCCCGCTTCGGGAAATCAATTGGCTCTGCCGGCGCCGGCCACCCTGAGTTGCGTCCGTGCGTCTGTCTCTCTGCGTCCATGTGCGTCCGTGCGTCAATGCGTGTTTATATCTGACAACTAAATTGTCAAACACATACACGAATTTCACCTTATTTATCTAATCTTAACTTCTTAACATACGAAAACATCATATTTGGCACTTTACTGTATTTACAAAAAAAAAAAAAAAATTGCTTATGTACTAAAGCAGAGCTTGCGGTCCATTGTGGAAATGCATCACAACTCCGCAGGCCGCTTATAAAATTATATATCCCCATATTAATTTTAGACCTCACTATAGATATTTTTTTGGGAGAAAAAAATAAAATAAATATAACCAGAAGTCATGTCAACTGACGACTGTTCGCACCCAGGGCCGGAACTACGAGATTTTTTAGGGGGGGGCAAAATTTAATTTTCCGCCCCCTCCTTAAAATTTTCTATACAAAATTCATATCATTTTACCTTTTTTTTTAGTAAATCTTTCTTTAATTACCGCCCCCTGATATCTGCCGCCCGGGGCACAGGCACCCACTGCCCCCCCCTAGATCCGGCCCTGTTCGCACCTAAAGTAAGGAGCTGCCAAGAGACCCTCTAAGTTTCAGGCAAACAAAACACCGGGCCTGTTCAGCTGGAAAAATCGGCCGAAACGTCGTCATTCTTGTTCAATAAAACAAAAAATTTTTCTTTATTTTATTTTGGATGTCTTTATATCTTCATTATAAAAAAATAAATATACCTGGTATTTTGTAAAAATGTGATAAATCTCGCGGACCGCAAAAATGATCATCGTGGGCCGCAAGGCGGCTTCGTAAGCAGAAAAATAAAATTTTAATATGAATGATAATTTTTAAATTTATAAAATAGCCCTCGGGCTTGGTTTAGGCTAGCTCAGCGTGCTAGCTTCGTATATACCACGAGTCGAGGGTTCGGACCCCAGGCATTTCGATGATTTTATTTAAGCCATTTTTACCAAATGGCTTAAATAAGAATGTCTTAAACCCCCAATATCTATATTAATTAATAACGATTTTCGTCAAAATCTTATATGGTCTGAGTTGCCGAAAGACTGTGTGAATGTGTGTGTGAGTGTGAGTGTGAAAGAGAAAAAAGTGTGAATGTTTTTATATAAAAAAAAAATATATTTAAAAAAAAAAAATTTGTACCAGCTGGTGGGTTCATTGGATTTTTACATCATTGATACTTGCAGTATTGTAAGAAATCTTAATATGTTTAAAATACCAAGTATTATCTGTACAAGTTATGTGACTCCATATTTTTTTTTTATTTCGGGGGGTAGGGAAGGTGAGTTGAGATCCCACTGGCTTCTGCTTTGCATCTTTGTTTCCATTCTATATAATTTTCCACCATAATCATTAATTTTATACAAATAAATCAAATATAATATTTATATAAACACCGTGCTTTTATTTACAATTAAAAAATAAAAATTATGTCCTATCAGCAAAAACCACAAAATACATAAATTAACGAATATTTGTATGTTTACAATTAAAATAACTTTTTTGAATAATATATCAATATCAGGGTCAGAGGAAGGCAAGTTGGACGATTAGGGTGATTAACTCCCCCCCCAAATAAATAAATTTTAAAGAATTCTAGTAAAAACCTTTGAAATTGGTGGATATTTTTATTTATATTTTTTAATTTATGCTGTGTAGAAGACACACACCACACCAAATTTTTTTGTGTCGAGATATATTTATTTCCCATAGCAAATTAGTTTCAAACTTGACCACTTCCAATTTATAAGTAAAAAGTAAAAAAGTCAATTGATTCAAAATTTCCATAGGCTCTATGTATTTTAAATGTTGACTGCTTGAAATAAACTATGGTTATTTTTCAAAATTTATATCTTATATTTGGATATTTTATACACAATAGAGAATCCTAAATAAAATTTCATACAAATTGGAAATTTTTTTTTAAATGTGTAAAAAGTTGCAAAGGGGACCCCCTTGACCCCCTTTTGAATCGAAATTAACATGCAAATCCCCATAGGGATTTAACATTGGCTTAATAGAAGCCGAAAAGTGAATTTGAAAAATCTGAAATCTTTCCTATGAAGTACAAGAGTAAAGTGTGCTAAACAAGATTTCAAGGCTAAAATGAGAATATACATTTTAAAGAGCATCTAAAAAATAATTGATTTTTGAATTTTAATCAAAATAGTTGGAGCGAATTTTGAGAAAATTGAAAAAGTGCATCAGTAAAGTACTAGTACCCTTTGGCAGATTTAATTTCAAAGCTTCGTATTAGGTCTCAGGGTGGAGGGGGGGGGCTAACTTAAATATAAAATTTCAATCTCCTAGCTCTTTTCGTTCTTGAGATATTTTGTCCACAGACACACAGACCATGTTGCAAAACAACTTTTTGGACTCAGGGGACTTCAAAACATGTATATCTATCAAAATCTCCACATCGAATTTTGACATGAATCCAATACTTTCTCTCTATATATTAACATATATAGGTAAGAGAAAGTAAAAATCTTTAACTGTTATTAGTGGTATGTGGAAGGAGAGAACAAATCAAACCTCTTTTTATGCTATAGTTCACGGCCCCCTTAGCTTAGGCAATCCGCTTATCAGGCAAGCATCATTGGTTGCGGTTTTACAAAATTAGGCGCGCACTTAAATGTTTTTCTTTTGATTTTGGGTCCGCTTTTCGTCCTAAGCAACAAAAATTTATTTAATAGAAATGAGTACCAATCATTTGAACAGAGTCTAAATGACTTTAGATGCAGATAAAGACCTTAAAAAATTTTTTTAAATTTATTTAAAAATGTATAACGCATTTTTCTTTTCCATGAGAGAGCGAGATGCGCTTCTTAATTCACTTTGCCAGTCATAAATTTATTTTGTTCCGAAGATAATAGTAATATTTTATCTTTCCAACTTTGTGCATTGATATCTCTAGCGACTAGAAGACTTTGATCCCTGACAAGAAAGAAACTTTTTAAAGAAATGACTACATGTTTGGGGTTTATTATGATGATAAATGGATTTGAAGCAAATAGCTAATACTAAATCCCTTAAAAGCCAACATTAAGGTCGTTGGTGACCACACAAAAAAAATGTTTTTAGTACTAAGTCTTAGACCATTAAAATGTCAAAAACTATGTTAAAAAATTTCACGAATGAATTTTACTCAAATTAAAAATACCAATTTCTTCTTATTAGGGTCCGACCGAAACAAGATTTTCAGCCGAAACCGAATTTCGGCCTCAATCGGCCGAAACCGAAACCAAACCTATACAAAATTCATATCATTCTACCTTTTTTTTTTTTTTTACTTTTCTCTAGCAAAACGAAATTTTCTCCGCCCCTTTTCCACCGGGCGGAAAATTTTTTTCCCTCTCTTGGATCATTTGACCTTTTTTTTGTGTGCGAGTCTCATCCCATCTTTTCAAACTTAGATTTCGGCTTGTTTTTGGCAGAAAATTGCCGAAACCGAATATTCGGTCGGTTCCTACTTCTTATCCTTTTTGCTTTCCCTTTTTTCACGTCGGTTACGGTATCGTTGCATGTTAGTGAATATCTCAAAAACACATAAAGCCGCTCGCCGCTTACCGCTCAAGGGCACCTAGTTGACGGATGGTTTCTCTTTATTTTCTCTAGCAGCTGAAGCACAAATTACAATTTTTAAAAAAATTAAGAAAAAAAAAGAGGCAAGTGGCTAAGCTGCGGATTAAGCATCTGAAGTTTCGACAGAACTTGAGTTCGAGCTCAACTTGCAACAAATTATTGACAAAGTCTCCTTAGAAAAATGGGAAATGATTTTTTACCCTGCCATGCCCAAGAGGCAAAAAGTGCCAAATTATGGTGGTAAAACTGAAGATATTTCCAACTTCCGAAAAGTAGTAGGCATGAGGCTAGAGGATCCTGCCATGGGAAACGAAACTTCCAACCTGAGACCGAAGGAGCAGTTTTTTCCTGTGCTCATTCAACATATTTCCTGAAGAGACATGTGCTAATTTTTATTTATGTCTGAATTTTTTTTTTTTTATTGTGGAATATAGTATTTATTCGATTAAAAGAAATGACTTTCCATTGAATTGATTCATAAGAGAAGATAAAATACTTTGATTTTATTACTTCCTTCTGTTTATACTATTGTTATCGCAATTTTAGTTAGTCACCATCTTAGATGAGGTAAACTAAAAGAACAAAAGAATCCATATCATAACATTTTTCTATAAATTTATTTTTATAAGTCTTTGGAATTTTATAAAATATACAATTAATCGATCGATCAGTTATATACTAGTTTGATGAAAACATCCGAGTCAAGTCTTACATATATTGTGTGTGTATGAAAAGAGAGGGGCAAGTGTTACGAGACGGTCAGACGGGAGGCGAGCGAACGATCTCGGAACCCATTAGCGCCCTTTGTCCTTATAATGAATTCTGAAACGGATTATTGTGGCGCCTGTGACCTCTGCAAGGTGATTATCTGGTGATTAATTACTCGATGTTCACTGTCTTTATTAACCCCGTGTACTTCATGTCAACATGATAGCTCTCTCTCTCTGTAACATCTCTCTTCCCCCACTAATTGGTCACTCTTAATCTAAGATAATATTTTTTGAGAGGCCTAGAGAAACCCTCATTTTAACATATTATTTGAACCAATTGAAAGAACACACACTACCCGAAATACTAAAGCTAATATAAGTTTAAAAATCTGGTGTGACTGGCCGCACAGCACACACTTTCTCTTACCGAAGGTAATCGAAAGTTTTGTTCTGTGCTTGTCTCATCAGATTTTTTTTTGTAGACATATGTTTAGTTTCTGCCAATATATTAAAATTCAAGATGTAAAATTTTTAAACATGGGAAAATATTTATATTTTGTTACCATTTCTCCTATCATTTCTATGAAGTACAAGAGTAAAGTGGTCTTCAAAATGGCAAATGAAAATATACATTTTAAAGAATATCTAAAAAAAATAATTGATTTTTGAATTTTAATCAAAATCGTTGGAACTAATTTTCAGAAAATGGAAAAAAACTGAAAGACTACATCAGTAAAGTACTAGTTCTTTTTAGCCGATTTTGATCAAAAGCCTATTTTTACGCCCTAGGTGGATGTCTAAATTAAATATAAAATTTCACCCTCTTAGCTCAATTCCTTCATGCTTAAAATTGAACACACACACAGTTTTAATTTTGAAAAACTGCCCTTTTCGGCTCCTCCCAGAAAACTACCCGTGTGTTTCCGCACACGTCTCACACGCCTTAGGCCGGCTCTTTCGTATCTTCTTCACAACCTAAGTATAATGATAATAAAAGTATAATTTCTGTTGCCAAAGAATTTAGAATTTAGAAGAAAAAATTTAGAAATTGTAAAAAAAAAATTTGCTAATCTATATATATATATATATATATATATTTATTTTATATTTATTTAAGGTCTTTTTCGGCATCTAAAGCCATTTAAATCCCGTCTCTATTTATTTCAACTAATTGATGAAGTAATTTTTGTCACATGAGAAGGGATGCTAACCCTTGACCCCTAGCACAAGAGGCAGATGCTCTACAACGGTGCTATGGCCCAAGTGCTATTCTGGATCCTTGATTCATTCTCATTTCTCGGTGTTAGGCTAACAATGATAAATTAACAGGTTTTCTGTAAAATTAATAAAAAAAATATTTTTTTTCATGCATCTCTTGAAAATTTGAAATTTAAAATTTTTTTTTTCTTTCTTTGATTAAAGGCATTAAACGAGAAGGCTCTGGAGGATTCAAAGAAAGCTGAACCAAGCCTGATGCAACCTGGCGGTTATGGCGAGAACTTCATCGACATGGATCCCTTGCACTTCCAGCATCTTCCAATGGGACTTCAATCGGCTGGCACTGATTATGCAGTCATCGCTGAAATTGACGGTCATCAGTGGTTCCCTTATTTGCAGGTCTGTAAATTCTTTAACATAAAAGACAACAACTCTTTGAAAAGAAACAAAATTTCTTTCTGACCTCTTGTACTTAAATATTGTAATTTAGATAAGATATCATTTCATTTATGGAGATAAAAATATAATTTTTCACCCTTTTTAAGTGAACATTCATAACCCAAAGAACCAGATGACTAATGAATGCTTCAGTTTCTTTCAAGTTAATTTTGAAAAATGCTAGTTTCAAAAAGCAACTAATCTTAATTTTTTAAAAAATTTTTAATTAAACTTTTAAAATAATTTTACAGGCTACTCCAAATCAAGTAAACCCCTTTCCAATGCGACCTCAAGAGGATTCGAAAATTCCACAATGGACTCAGAGCTACATTACGGACCCAAGAAATGCTGGTATTTAGAATAACTTATTTAATTAAACAAAAATATATTTATATATAAAACAAATAAATGTTTTTCCTGTAGTGTCTCAATTCGCCCTCCGGCAAGCATACATGCAACAGCAGCAACAACAACATCATCAACATCAACAACACCATCAGCAACAACAACAACAACAGCACCAGCAGCAACAACAACAACAGCACCAGCAACAACAACCAACCTCCTCGAATCCGTCAGGCCATATTGGAAATTCCGAAAATCATCAGACACGTCCTGTGTCTCAAACTCCCTATCTAGGGGTTTATGAAAATGAGAATGAAGTTCACGGACTTATTAGAAACAATCAGGTAATTCAACTTTCTATTTATCTTATAAAAAGCTCATCTACTCAAATAATTATTTTATGAAAATACTAACCAATGGGTTGTTAAAATAATTGATTTTTATTATTTATAAATTCACAATTACTTCTTGGTTTCTTGTCGAGGTCTATTCATGTTTTTAATGCCAATTCAGCTTCTCAGCTCTCAAAAAAAATTGAATGTGCGTTATCTTTTGTCCTTTTGGGCGAGGGGTGTTGGAACACGCTTTGTTGACTTTGCAATTGAAAAGTGAAAAGAAATTTACTTTTTTAATTAATACGCCAAATCCTCTTCACCTATCATTTTTTTTTAATTAATAGTTAACTTTCCTCTTGAAATGTTAGAATTAAAAAAAAATTGGGAGTGATCTCCACTCGACTTTCTTGTACTATAAAAAAGTGAGAAACTATATTCAGCTTTCTAAAAAATGTGTAAAAATAAAATTTTTTTTAAATGATATAACTTGAAAGTATCGGTTGAGGAATTTATTCCAAAAGTTGATACTAGGGTCGGTCCGAAACAAGATTTTCAGCCGAAACCGAATTTCGGCTTAAATTTTAGTTTCGGCCGAAACCGTAACAGAAACCCAAACTTGTTTTAAACTTAATTCTCAAAATTACCTATGCAAAATTAATGTCATTTTACCTTCTTTTTTTTTTTTTTTTTAGCTTTTCAAACTCAGGTTTCGGCCAGGTCGAAGTTTCGGCTGGTTTTTGCCTGAAACCGCCCAGTTGAGCTTCGCCCCCCCCCCCCTCAAAGGCTAGTTGCGCCGCTGATACCACCATAGACACTATTTATTTGCAAATATTTCTTTTTCATTGTTTTGTTGGTGGATGTCGTCTGTATTTTTGCCTCTGATCATATAAATGTTTGCCATTTTCATATTAGATATCTTAAATAGGTAAATTATCAGAAAGAAATAATTAATTTATATTTTCGACATTTTATTTATTTAATAATTTGTGGGTATGTTTATTTTGTTGGTGGGCCAAACGTTCTCTGTTATAAAAATTGTTAAATATTCCTATGACTTGTTGTTAAGTTTGAATCGATGCATTCATTGAATATTAATATCTTATTTAAATACAAGGGTCTCGTAAATTATTTATTTATAGATTTAGAGCGCTTCGGATACTTGTTGTTGTTGCACCTCGAATATTTTTATTTTTAGAAATTTTAGTTAATAGATGATTTGTGAACAAATAATTATTTTATATATTTGTATTTTTTTTTAGACTGATGAATCTCAAATAATGGAGATTATCCCAGGAAGCAACAAATCGAACAAACCAACAACAAATAATAATACCAATTCAACTTCCCTGACTGAAACCGAAGAAATCCACAATACGAAAAATGATGATGAAACGGCCACCAAAGAGAAAAACAACGGTGGTCCATTACCGGCATTTGAACAAGCATTTGGATCAACCGAAATTGGACGTTTCTCACACGAGGGTTTTTTCAACAACCAACAACAACAACAACGTCAACAAGAACAACAACAACAGCAGCAGCAGCAACAACAACAACAAGCTCAGTCTTCTTCTTCTTCATCATCTTCAGAGCAGGTGAGTTCCGGCCTACGGCGTGGGGGAGGCAGCATCGTTGGTGAGGATTGGCCTATACCCGCAACACCCGCTGCAGCTACATCAAATCTTAGACAACCACCACAATCATCTCCACAACAGGCACATGGAGCACCGATGCAAATGCTCCATTCACACGCCCCACCACCAATAGTACAACAACCTGTCATACCACAACATCAAAGACCGTTTTTTGGTTCTCAGATACCAAATCCCCACCCTTCATATTACCAGCCAAATAGCCCTGGCTACCACCATCAAACACCTTTGATGCCTCCTCCCCCAGCCAATCCATCTTACCCTTCATTGTATGATTATCCTCATCCCCAGTACACCCCACAATATAATCCCCAATTCAATCCCTATTTCAATTACTACAATAACTATCATTATCCAGAAAGAACTCATAGCTACAAGTTACAACGTGATATACCTTATTAACTTGTAGTATGAGCTTCTTTAGATAGGTCAATTTATATTTAAATATATACTCGTATAAAATATGATCTAATCCCCTAGAGACTAAAGAAATAAAAACGTGCCATGTCTAAATACAAACACCATTATTAATTAAGATTCACAAAACCGAGAAGGCATTGAAATTATAAAAAAAAAAATTCGATTTCAAAATAAATTTGTGCCTTGAGTAATATAAAATGACTGGAATAAATAAAATTTTAAAAAATCACACTTGTCTCTACACTTATCATTCATTTTTTTTTTTTAATAATTTTTTTTATTTTCTTGTCAACAATAAATAAAAGAAATATAAAATAAATATAACATATCCAGTCTAAATTGTGATAATCAAAAAAAAAAAAAAAAAAATGTTTAAATTCTCCTATTATAAAATAGTAATGAATGAATGACTTTCTTAAGTCCTCTCGGGACCAAGCACCGCTTTGAGGATTCATCCATAGAATATGCGCCGAGTAAGTCTAATCAAAATTTAATTAAAAAATGTAAATTCAACTTAAAACAATTTTTTTTTTTAATATTTTTTTTTTTTTTTTTGTTTATATAAATTGTTATAAGTTGAATGCAACTCTACACCAAAAAAAGGACGGAAATAGAAAATATTTATATATTAAAATTAGATCTGTAAAAATTAGCTACAAATATATATATATATATATTAATATCTACATATATATATATTTAGTCGGTCCATTAAATTAAGGTATAATATAAAAAATTATTTCTAGTCCAATCTCGGAGTGCCTTAAAACAAATAAGAAATATGGAATATATCTAAAATATTAAAAAAAATTCCCTAAAAAAGAAAAAATAGAGTTGTAAAGCGCTAGGCATGTCTTATGAGAGTCTTATAAAAACTACTCTGTAATAAATAATTGTTTAGATAAAAAAAAACGGCTGTCTAAAAGTAAAAAAAAATATGAATTAGTTAGCTTAAAATTCGTTTGATTGCGAATTTCTTTTGTTAGCATGGTGATATATTCATTAAAAGATGTATATATTAAAATATATACATTTAAAAAAATAAACTATATATATATTGAAATACAAAAAAAAAAAAGTATATTCAGAATTATTATGAAATCAAAAATATATATGTATAGTAGATTAGTTATATTTCAACAAATTAGTAGAGATATTAATTATAAAAATTAAAAATTAAAAAAAAAAAAAATACGGTGCCAATTTTATTGTAATCATTGCTGGTCATTTGAATGTTATCAATTCCGAATTCGAATTTATTTATTATAATACAGTCCAAATAGTATTTTTATTAAAAAAAAAAAAAAATTAAAAAAGAAAAAAAATTTCTAAGAGATTTATTGGTTTACCATAAAAAAAAAAAAAGAGAAAAACTCTCCAGCTCGAAAATAGCTTTCAGTTGATCTCCACTTGTTAATATAACAATCACTTTAAAAAAAAAAAGAATATTTATTAATTATTAACAAAATATCCAATGTGATTGAGTGTGTTCAAATTAGAAAACCATTTATTAATTAAACCCATTTTAATTCCTCTTTAACGAATTTGGAGTAGAGCATGCAGAAAATTTTCCTAGTATTATCTATTTGAACATATATAGATATATTAACATTAAAAAATTCATCATATATATATATATGAAAGATATTTATTATTTATTAATTTTTATAATGGTAATTTATAATTATTTATTTAAATTTTTTTTTTAAATAGAATTGAATTTTGTAAGATTTTTTGTTTTTTTCGGAGACATTTTTGGCGAAATTTTAAATGTATTTAGATCTTCCAATATCAATGTATTTTGCAATTGATTCGTGATAATTTCTTAAAAAATATTCTAAAACGATATATCTAAACTATGGTTCAAAAGAGTATTGCGGTCTTTTTTTATACGGCTCCGGCGCGGGAACTTCCTTATTTTAAACAATGATAAAACAAAAAGTTTAGGAGATATCATTTTAATTTTTTTTTTTTTTTTTACATAATGTAACATGTTATGTATGTAGTAGGCCTACATTTAATTTTTTCTCATTGCTTTTTGAAAATGATACTTAGTGGGCCACCGTTCTGCTCAAAACATTGGGAGAGACGAAATCTGAAGTTTTGGGCCAATTTGGCCATCATTTCCGTGCTAGGCTTGACGATAGCATCACGAATATTATTCTTCATTCAGCCGATCCAGGGTTTTCGGAACATTTGTATTCACCAAGGATTTCAGATATACGCATAAAAAAAATCACAGGGGTCTTAAACGAATTTAGAGTAGGACATGCAGAAAATTTTCCTAGTATTATCTATTTGAACATTTATAGATATATAATCATTAAAAAATTGATCTTATATGTATATATGAAAGATATTTATTATTTATTAATTTTTATAATGGTAATTTATAGTTATTTATTTTAAATTAATTTTTTTTTTAAAGGAATTGAATTTTGTAAGATTTTTTTTAGGAAAAAATTTGGCGACAAAGATGATAAATCTGGCCACTCTCAAAACTAAAACGCTGAATGATTTAGAGTGGCCAGCGCGCTTATCACCTTGTGATTTTTTTTTTTATGGATATATCTCATATCTTTGGTATATATTAACAATCGTCCGAAAATTCTGGATCAGCTGAATGATATCGCCAAAATGCTAGCCAAATTCCAATTTCAGCAGAACGATGGCCCCCTTCAAAATATCATTTTTAAAAAGCAATGAAAGAAAATTTAAATGCACCACTATGTATAAAAAAAAATTAAAATAATATCTCCAATACTTTTTGTTTTATCATTGTTTAAAATAAAGTAGTTCCCACTCCGCACCCTGTATAATTATTGCTCATTGAGTTCTCATCCATTTGAGCTGGCAAACATAATTGAAAATATAACATAACATGTAGATATTGATGTGTGACCCGACGTTTGGACGAAACTCAACATAAAAATAGGAGCGGCCCAATACTTTTATGTATCATGGTAGAATTATTAGGCTTCCCTTTATTTATAAAACAAGAAAAAATGTCTTAATTTGTGCTTCGATTATATCTTCCCTTAAAAAAAAAGAAAGAACCATATCTTTGATAAATATTATTTCCACAAAGAGTTTTTAAAAATAATATCTTTGATAAATTATCTTATTTAGATTTATGTCACAAAATATATATATATACATAGAATTAAAATTTATAAATTATATTAAATAATATTTATCAATGTTTTGGCTCTGTTGAATTTTAATAAATTTTTTTGAAATATTTCCCTTTATATTAAATATATATTAATTAATATAATGAAATATTAACACCAGTAATCTAAATTGTACAAAGAACTAAACCAAAGATGTGATGTTGATGTATAAAAAAAATCCTTAATATTATATATTTATATACTATTATATATCAATCTTTAAAATAAATAGTATATAAATATATATTATTTATATATATATCATATATATATAAAATATAATATCAATCTTAGAAATGTGTTAATAAAACACAAATAAAATATATTTGAAGTTGTCAAGTTTGTAGTTAGTTGATTTCGAAACCATATTTTTATTTTTTTTATTTTGTTTATTTTTCCATAAACATTTCCTCGTCCTAAATTAAAATGTAAATGAAAAACATATTTATTCCATAGACTGCTATCTTGATCACATTAGAAATGTTAAAAAAAACTAGGCCCTTTTTTACATTGTATTCCTGATAATATCAAATATATTTTAAACATTGGTGATTTATTTCTATAAACAAAAGCCATGAATTTTTTTCTATTTAAATCCCAAATCCCTACATTATTATATAAAGTATCCTCTCCTCTCAGAACTTTCAAAACAAAAAAAAATCAAAGCAAAGGAAAAATAAATAACATTTCTTTCAAGTATATTTATTTTCAGATTTGATGCATATCATTATATAACTATTAGCCTTTATTCCCTTTCTTAGAAAGAATAAATTTATTTTTACTTAACAGGATTATTATCTCCTGAAACTTTGAGTAAAAACAAATATTTTTCTCTTGAACATGATTTCCCACTATAAACAAACAATTTCTTTTCTTAAATCAACATTTATGATTAAAAGTATGGGAAAAGTTTTTATAATTAAGCTTAATCCGAAACGTCTCGTTGAGTTTCTCTTAAAAACATACTGTCACTTATATTCATTTAAATCAATGAAGTCAGCTGTTTATTTATATAACTGGAAAAGGAGCAGGAGCAGTGAAAAAAATAGCCTCCGATTTTCACAAATTAAAAAGACGTTTCGGAAAAATATTAATCCAATCATCAGTTCTTCAAAATTGTTTAGGTCCCGGAGTTGGCCATTTGGGCATACTACATGCATGATCAACTCCGGAACCAAACAATTTAAAAAAACTGATAATGAAATGATAAAATTTGCCCAAAACGTTTCCTTAATTTGTGAAAATCGGAGGCTTTATATTTTTTTGCTGCTCCTGCTCCTTTTCCCGTTGTATACTTTTTTCTTATCCAGGAGTCGGCAACTAGCGCGCAGGATATTGCTTTAAAGGCATGTTTCTTCATTATTTTCCAGACTCTGCAGCTCGCCAAAAGATATTACTTATGGAATTATCTAACTAAAAAGATTCCCGACCACAGATTTAGACAGCCACTCAGTCTTAACCGTTATTATAGATAGAATCTAATAAAATACTAACCTTCCCCCTTTATCCAATTAATACCTTATTTTTATTTTCCTCAATATTTGTTCATTTTTCCAATCCCTTATCCTTTTGCGTTCTGCCTTTCCTTGCTCCAGGTCTTGAAACCTCCAAATCCTATAAAAGAAGAAGAAACTCCTCTAGCTGAAGCCGTTGAAGAACTGACTGGAGGTCCTGGTTATTTATTTACTTCTGCAAGTAAAATGACTTCGGATGCTCTACCCACTTGGCCTTCGCTCTTTTATTATACACAGGCTTCGGGAAATGGACATCATACTATAACTTCGGTACTTGATTATTTATTTACTTCTATAAATAGTTATATATAAAATTTTAAATTGTGAGGTATGTCTTTGTGGCTGGAAGTATTATTGAGGAGTAAAAAAAAAATCCAAGACATAGGCAGCCAAAATTATTTCTTTTATTATTGCCGTTCCAGGCTGACGTTTCGGCCACTGGTCTAGTGAAACGTCAGCCTGGAACGGCAATAATAAAAGAAATAATTTTGGCTGCCTATGTCTTGGATTTTTTTTGACTCCTCAATAAAATTTTAAAGTAAATGCCACTTTCAGGATTGAATATTCACGTTTAAACAAATTTTTTCTCCAACTAGAATACCTAATCTCCATTGGGTAAAAGGGCAGACCTTTTGGGGTGCTTAACTTAAATATAAAATTTCAACCTCCTAGCTCATTTAAAAAATATCCTCACACATAGACCAATTTGCGGGACCCACTTTTCTGGATTTAGGGAACCTCAAGACGTGAATCAGTATAGCCATCAAAATCTCGACATCGAATTTTTGACATGATGGAGATTCCATAAGAAGAAAAATGGCAAACACTTATGAAAAGAGTAAGGGCTTGAATTCCAAGCAGTCTGATAAAAATTTGTATCTTGGGAGATAAATTTGAATTTATCCAATATATATATATATAACAATCATTTAGTTCTGACTCTGATGCAAAAAATTTATTTTATATTTTGTTCAATTTTATTATAGAACCCACCGTATCCTTGCTTCGGTGCTCAGCCCTATGGCAACATGTTTCCTGGTTATTTCGATTACTCTGTTTCGGAGATTGTTCCTACGGGTGGTGATACCGAAGCTCTTCTGGTGCCAATTACTTCTACTCAAAGCTTTGAAGATGCTTCTGGAGAATTACAGGTAAATTTTGTAAAATTACTAATTATTATCGTATAAAGCACAGGAGTGACGAGAAGAAATGCTTCCTTCCTTCCCAGTTCCAATCCATAAATGCCAACATCTTTTTTAAGAGAGGGGTAGCTATAATTTTGGAAATTTAAGTTTTATAAACTAATATAAATGAAAAAGACGCTTCATTCGGTCTATTAAAGAGACGCTAAAATTATATAGTCTTATAGCTCTTATGCCATTCAAATATTAGGTTGATTCATAATTATCCGCTGCAGCATCCCCTAATGCGGGGGGGGGGCAGAGATCCGGGCGCATAAAAATATATAAAAAAATTTTAAAAATAAAATATAGTAAACAGATCATCATCAAAATAAATTTTACAATTCATTAAGATATCTTAATAAAACTTTCATAAATAACACTGTTCAACAGTAAATTTTTTTTCTGGAGTATGATGAACTATTCTTGAGTATATGATTAGCGCTGATTTAAAAAATACCATCACTTTTGCCCGATCAGACATAGTTTTAGATATATAGGGAAAAATAAATTTTAATAGAAAATTTGCTCTAAAGTGGCTTTAATTTTGAATTTTCATGATAAGGCGTCACCCTTTGAAAATATGCTGATAGTTAAAACATAAATATTCCAGTTTCAGTACAATCTGAGGTGATTTAGTGGTGCAAAACACGGCTAAAAGTTTAGAAAAATCGAATTTTTTCAATTTATTTTAACTTTGAACACCCCTAAAAATTTTTTACCATCCCTGAACGCAAAAATCGTGTATTTACGATATTCTTCATTTTTTAAAATAATAATATCAATTTAGCAGGGAGGAAAAAAAAGGGGGGAAAAAAAAAAAAGGAGAAAAAAAGGGGGGGGGGAAGTCGAAGAGTCAATATAATAAAGTGAAGAGGAGAATCTCGGGAATTGAATATCAGTTATAAAATGGTCGAATTCCTTCTCCGTAAAACAAGTAGCGATACATTAATGAATTAGACATAATACTTTTCAGACAATGGTCGACCATAAGGAGTCCTAGTACCTAAGGCAAACAAAGATCTATCCCAGGCAGTCATATAGGTATAGTCTTCACCGTGTTGAAAAAATTTTCGAAGGTCTTAAAATACGTTTGGAGTGGTGGTTAGAAAACAATAACTTAATGGGAGAGAGTCAGTAGGTTTTAGAAAAGGCAAAGGAACAATGGATAATCTAAGTATACTATTCAACATATACATTCTAACTACAATAAAAGAGGTCTCACTGTATTTTCTAGAATTAAGAGCGATATGATAACGTGAATATCAACATTTTAGAGGGAAATTAAAAGAATTCAATCTGTCCGAAAAATTCATTAATAATATTACAAAGTGTCTGTGAAAGAAGGATTGTAATCAAAATAATGAATCACGTATCAGAGATCAGTATTTAGAGGATGTAAGGGTCGTCGTAAGTCTATTCTATATATGATGTATATAAAGCTAGAAAATATGATTGTGCGGAGTAAAATATTGAATATGTGATGACGTGGTCATCTATACTGATTCGCAGTCCATTGAACATAACAATGAATTACTAAGGACATGGCAAATATAAATTTTGGTGGATAAAAATGGATAGAGATAGAGCACAATAAAACAAACGAGTAATTTTTCCGGAAGTATAAAGTAATATTCTGATGTATCAGATAGCTGGAAATAGTTACTCCACACAGAGTCAGGTGAAGTTCTTAGGGATAATCCTTGACTGAAAGAACTGGAAAAATCATGAACAACTTATTTAAAAAATGGAGAGTCGTATAAATATAATTAAGACCGTGGGAATGATGGTGGGGAGAGATATGCTACTTGTGTTTATATAGAGCCTTGTAAGAATAATAGATTAATTTTTAATTTTTGGAATTCTATATTAATAATTTTTTTTTTTTTGGAGGAGGGCGACATTCTTGTACCTGCGGGGTGGGGGGAGGGTAATCAATTTAGTTACGCCTTTGATTATATTGGAGCGCTTTTTGTTTTTAAAAATTAACCTTTCATTTACTTTTTTTTTTTCAGAAAAATATTCTTGTTTGTTCAATTGATGAAAATGCGTGTCGAAAATCATATTTACCACTACGAGAAAGGATGGAAGTTAGCACAGTTATTTCGCGATCTCAACGATCTTTTTGGCGAAGGAACAATAAGCGAAAGACCATGTGGTTTTTCCTCTTCAAGTCTGGTGATACCTACCTCTTCCTGAATTGTCCTCCAAGCTGGGTTCAACAGACTTGAAGCGAGAAAACCATAATGTCTTTCGCTTATTGTTTCTTCACCAAAAAGATCGTTAAGATTGCCAAATGACTGTGCCTTCTATCCTTTCTCATAGTGGTAAATTACAATATGACTAATATGAATAAGATATTTGACACGCGTTTTCATCAATTGAACAGGGAAGAATATTTTTCTGAAAAAAAGTAAATGAAAGACTAATTTGTGCCAACAAAAAGCTCTCCAATATAAACGGCGGATAATTATGAATCAACCTAATATATAGGATAAAAGATTTTGTTATTGCAACAAGAAAATCCAATTGTAAAAATTTATTTTTTTTTTTTTAGGCTGGAGTTTTTTCCAATGAAGATTTTTATACCCTCCACATTCCAAATTCACAATTATCCTCTCCTCAAGCCGCTTCAACACCTAAAAGAAGTCATTCTGAAAGTAATTATTTTATTTATTTTATATTATAAATGTCAGCAGAAATTTTCTTCACCCAGACTTTGTTTTTCTCTGAAATTTTCTTCAATATTGAAGCTTTTCCAACCTCATGTGATTATTTCATTGTTTAAAAAAAAAATGAAATGTTTTTAAACGATACTTTTATGGTCCAAACTAAGAAGAGAATTTCAATAAAGATATCAATCTTCTTTTATAATAATAATGAAATAACTATATAAGATAATGCATGGGGTTGCTTTAAAGGTGCGTACACCTCTGCGCTCTGCTCCGCTCGCGAGCACCATGTTTGTTGTTTTGAGATGCTCGCAAGCCGCTCGCGAGCTGCTCGCCGCGATCCATCTCTTTGGATCGGGTCAGGTTCGTCAAAATAAATAATTTCAACGAACATGGGACGAGCAACGAACACGAGCCGCGAACTGCTCGCGAGCGGAGCAGAGCGCAGATGTGTACGCACCTTAATATTGACTCTTCCTTGTTTTTAAGCCCATGACCGACTATCCCTTTTAATTATAAAACTTAAAAGATATGCCGGTTTATTCTCTAAGCAAAAATGTTAACTTTTAACATCTGAAATCAGCGTTAATTCATTTTAACACCTCCTTGCCTTAAATTGCTATTCTGTAAGCAAAAACTTTTACGCCAAAGCGTTAACAATTAGTCAATAGTGTTAAAAATTAATGTCATGCCCAGGGGGGAGGGGGTGCCTTTAATATTTTAACGCCATATTTAATGCAATTTAATGCATCAAAATGGCGTCTTTAACAAAAAAGTAACGTTATGATTTTGACAGCTTTGAGATTATTTACATAACTTATAAATAAAAGCAACATATTTTAAAGTCGCTGTTAAAACTTTGATGAGAGAATAGCATTTTTTAACGCTGATGTGTCAAAAAGGCCTACTAGATTGAGAATAACAAATCAAATTAGTAATGCGCATGTGCGAGAGGTTATCGATGGGTGTAAAAATACGAACAAGGATTGTGAACACCTGGTGCTAAAAAGTAAAATGTTAATGTTGCTGTTAAAACTTGGTTTAGAGAATAGCAATTTTTAACGCTGATGTTATTACTTTACTTTTTAACTCTCAATTAATGATGTTAACGTCTGTTTTTAGATGCAGACTTATAAAGTTTTTTTTTTTTTTAATAATTTAAATATTCTACTTTTTCAGCTACAACTCAAATTAAAAAACTCCGTCTGATTGATCTTATCAAGGAAGAATCGAATATTCAGGAGAACTCGAAGTCTATCAAAGGCCTAAGTAAAACCCATTATGATGACGAAGACGATGAAATTGGAAAGGATGACCTAAAAGATGAAGATTATATCCCCGGAAGGAGTTCGTATCGGCCAAAAGCAAAACCCAGAATTCCCGCCCGAAAAATTCTTAAACAAAACGAACGAGTGTGTGTGCAACTTTTAGAAGATCCTGAGCCGGGCATGCTCTCGTCAATTGCAGCCAAGGAAGAGTCTTTGTAGATTATTATAAGCTTTAGTAAAATTCAATAGAAATATTATAATAATACATAAAGTAGATTTTTTTTAATATATATATTTTTTTTTTATTATTACTAATATTTTTAATATATTAATTCATGACCAGTTCTTCTGAATGTCCAATAAATTTTCAAAATGATATTGTATCTTAATTTTATTAAAGATCCTTCTAAAATCGATTTTTTTTCTCTCTGACTCTGACAGCATGTTTCAAGCCACAGATTAATGATATATCATTAATCTGTGATAATACCCTGCTCATTTGGTCCTCCAGATTCGTATTCCAACTCCAGCTAGCGCAATTCGTTAAAATTGTGGTCTTCATGCCAACATAAATAAAAAAAGTTATTTGAAAATTTGTCAAAATTCCCTAAACGTAGGGTTACCCAGGGGCGCCGGAACAAATTTGAATCAGCTTACGGTTGATGGGCAAAGTTAATAAAATTAAAAAAAAAAATTTTTCTAGTGATTTTATCAAAAGTTTTTTTAGGCTATATTTATAGGCCTACTATTTGAAGGAAATAAATATTTTTAATTTTCTTCTTCAATATAAGTTTAAACTGTTTTTAAAATTTAGAAATACAATAAGGTCTATATAAAATATTTTGGAAAAAAATGAATTTCTTACTCTTTAATTCTTTTAATTTAAAAGATTTTATTTTTCAAAAGTAAAAATGTATCATTTTTAAAAATAAATGAAATAAAAGAAGACATATTGCCCCCTCTGCCCCCTCTTATAGGATGCCAAGGTGGCAATGAACCCTTGCCCCAGTTCCGGCGCCTATGGGATTACCAAAATGTATATTCCACAAATCCTTTCTCTCGTTATAATGACAGATAAATGAAATTATAAGTTAGCATTAAAAATAAAAGGAAATTGATAGTATGATTTAAAAAAAAAAAAAGTGCAGGAAGTGGATTTGAACTCGCGAAGTTTGGTTACTTGAGAATGGAAAAAAAATATAGATTACATGATGACGAATTAACCACTTGAGCCACACTTTAATTTATTGATTAAAGGAAATATAAGCCATATAAGAAACATAAAATAAAAGAAGTATTAAAAAAATTTTAATATTCCACATATGATATATCATTTTTCTTTACTTTTTATGCAGATTAATTATTTATAATCAAAATATAAATAGTTTGCATAGTTTTCAACGAATTCAATGGGCAAACGTCAGATTGTTTTTGTCTTAATGTAATTAAACTAAAAACTCTATCTAACATATGATACATGTTATTAATTCTTGAATTCTCCCTGATTCCAGAGAACTAAAGCCCTTTTAATTATATGATCTAATTTGGAAGTTATTGGCGATCAAAGTTACGCTTATTTTGGACCTTAATGACATCAACACTCAATTTTCTATATTATCGAAAAAGCTTATTTAGCATTGTCTGATTAAAACCAAATTTTTACCAGAGATTTATAATTAAAAAATGAGTTTTTTCTAAAGTTTCATTGAGATTGGTAAAGAAATAAATAAAATATTGACTATTTTGTAAATTGAGTTTTAGAATTTGGGATCTCAGATTCAAGCCTAGACCCGGTTCACAGAGCGCTCTCTTTACCCATCCGGGATCCCGAAATTCTAAAACTCAATTTACAAAATAGTCAATATTTTATTTATTTCTTTACCAATCTCAATGAAACTTTAGAAAAAACTCATTTTTTAATTATAAATCTCTGGTAAAAATTTGGTTTTAATCAGACAATGCTAAATAAGCTTTTTCGATAATATAGAAAATTGAGTGTTGATGTCATTAAGGTCGAAAATAAGCGTAACTTTGATCGCCAATAACTTCCAAATTAGATCATATAATTAAAAGGGCATTAGTTCTCTGGAATCAGGGAGAATTCAAGAATTAATAACATGTATCATATGTTAGATAGAGTTTTTAGTTTAATTACATTAAGACAAAAACAATCTGACGTTTGCCCATTGAATTAGTTGAAAACTATGCAAACTATTTATATTTTGATTATAAATTATTAATCTGCATAAAAAGTAAAGAAAAATGATATATCATATGTGGAATATTAAAATTCTTTTAATACTTCTTTAATTTCATGTTTCTTATATGGCTTATATTTCCTTTAATCAATAAATTGAAGTGTGGCTCAAGTGGTTAATTCGTCCTCATGCAATCTATATTTTTTTCCATTCTCAAGTAACTAATCTTCGCGAGTTCAAATCCACCTCCTGCACTTTTTTTTTTATTCTTAAATACCTCATGTGAGGGGGAGGAGTGGGACTGGCGTATTAATTTTTAAAATTTTATTTTCAAAAAAAAATTTAATTGATTGAGTAATTGATCTTGGAATTTGTACTTAATTTAGAAAATATAATATTTTTTAATGTATTTTGACTATAAGACTATATATAACAAATTTAATTAGGTAATTAATTGTTAATATTTATATAATGATTATCAATTAATAAATAATAAATAAATTTTTTAATAAATTTGTATTAAAAAATATGTATGGTCTTTTTAACAAGAGTGAACAGGAGAATAGAATACTAAAGGAGTGTGTTGGCGCCAAAAAAAAAAAATAACCTCCTCTTTGTTGTTGATCTCCGGGTATTTATCATTGGAAATCTATCACCTACAAATTATACATATAAGAAAATCCTTATAATTTAATAAAATATCTGATTTGTGCTGCACTCTTGTGGTACCATTGAAAATTATACTTATAATTCTAAAAGTCTCCACAGGATCGCAGCACTAATCAGCCTGAGATTTCCTCTTAGTTCATATGGTAGATTTCCAATGATAAAAACCCGGAGATGAAAAACAGAGAGGAGGTTATTTTTTTTTTTTGGCGCCAACACACTCCTTTACTATTCTATTCTCCTGTTCACTCTTGTTAAAAAGACCATATTTTTACTTTCTCTTACCTCTATATATATGTTAATATATATAGAGAGAAAGTATTGGATTCATGTCAAAAATTCGATGTCGAGATTTTGATGGATGTTTACCTTTTGAGGTCTCCTGAATCCAAAAAGTGGTTTTCACGACATGGTCTGTCTGTCTCTGTGTGTGTGTGTGTGTGTCTATCTGTCTGTGTGTCTGTGAACAAAATATCTCAAGATCGAAAAGAGCTAAGAAGTTGACATTTTATATTTAAGTTAGGCACCCCCATGGGACGTCACACGAAGCTTTTGAACAAAATCGTCCAAAGAGTACTAGTACTTTACTGATGCACTTTTTCAGTTTTTATCGATTTTCTCTAAATTCGCTCCAACGATTTTTTTTTTAAATTCATAAATCAACTAGTTTTTAGATGCTCTTTCAAATGTATATTCTCATTTTGTCATTGAAATCTTCTGAAGACCACTTTACTCTTGTTCTTCCTAGGAAAGATAGGAGAAATGGTTGCCATGGTAACAGAATTTAAATATTTTCTCATAGTTATAAATTTTACAACTTGAATTCTAATATATCGACGGAAACTAAATATATAACGACACGAAAAATCTGATGTGAGAAGCACAGAACACAACTTTCGATTACCGAAGGTAAGAGAAAGTTGTGTGCTGTGCATAGGAATGAAACGATACGAGTAAATACAAGTACTTACTCGATACTTTTCTTTCGATACAAGTACTTTTGGAATCGATACTTTGGAATCGACTACCAAGTAAGTATCGGTCAAAAATACTCGTATCGATACTCGGTCCACGTACGCGATGATTAATTAGGTCGGAAAAACATTTACGTACATTTGTAGAAATAAGTGGAATGGTTTAATTTCTATTTGCCGACGTTTCGGTCGCCAATCACGACATGGCAAATATTGTCATTTATACACGATCTTAGGTATTTTAATATTCATTGCAATTAAATATACAATTTCTTTTTACTTTGATATGTACAAAAATATTATCATATACTTGCTACTCGCAGGTCTCGATGATGAAGGTCGTGATTGGCCACCAAAACGTCAGCAAATAGAAATTAAATAAAAGATTTTTTATTTAATCTCCTGGCTGCAAACTCCCGGCGAATCAGTACTTACTGCTGCTTTTGCTTATCTTTAATTGTACGAAAAAAATTGACCGATACTTTTCAATCCATACCGAGTATGTACTCGATACTTTGCGACCGATACCTGTATCGAGTAAAAGTATCGATACCTCATTGGTATCGTTTCATCCCTAGCTGTGCGCCAGTCACACCAGATTTTTTTAATACAAATTTATTAAAAAATAAAATTAAAAAAAAATTATGAAGAATATTTGAAAATTTATTTAGTATTAATTGATAATCACATGGGCGTACCCAGCGGGGTGCCCCCTAGAAGCAAAAAAAAAAAAAAAAAAAATTAAATGTTTATAAAGTGATGAAACAAAACAAAATTAGGTAGGGTGATGGCGACGGGGAATGATTTAGGACTCGAGGGTTTTTATGCTGTTAATTCGAAGGCTTTTCCCCTCTATACATGGGCGTACCCAGGATCAAATCTAGGGGGGGGGGCATGGTCAGATCATGGTCGTCCAGGGGGGGGCAGATCATGGTCGTCCAGATTGTGACATAGCTATTTTTTATGTAGAGAGGTAAAGCCTTCGAATTAAAGACCTAAACACCCTCGAGTCCTAACAAAAAGAATCATTCCCCGTCGCCATCCACCAATTTTGTTTCGTTTCATCACTTTATAAACATTTAATTTTTTTTTGTTGCTTCTGAGGGGGGGGGGGCAGCTGCCCCCCTGCCCCTCGCTGGGTACGCCCATGCCTCTATATAAAAAAAAACTATGTCACAATCTGGACGAGCATGATCTGCCCCCCCCCCTAGATTTGATCCTGGGTACGCCCATGGATAATCATTATATAAATATTAACAATTAATTACCTAATTAAATTTGTTATATATAGTCTTATAGTCAAAATACATTAAAAAATATTATATTTTCTAAATTAAGTACAAATTCCAAGATCAATTACTCAATCAATTAATTTTTTTTTTGAAAATAAAATTTTAAAAATTAATACGCCAGTCCCCCTCCTCCCCCTCACATGAGGTATAAAAAACATTTAAGAATAAAAAAAAAGTGCAGGAGGTGGATTTGAACTCGCGAAGATTAGTTACTTGAGAATGGAAAAAAATATAGATCGCATGAGGACGAATTAACCATTCAATTTATTGATTAAAGGAAATATAAGCCATATAAGAAACATAAAATAAAAGAAGTATTAAAAAGAATTTTAATATTCTACATATGATATATCATTTTTCTTTACTTTTTATGCAGATTAATAATTTATAATCAAAATATAAATAGTTTGCATAGTTTTCAAATAATTCAATGGACAAACGTCAGATTGTTTTTGCCTTGATGTAATTAAACTAAAAACTCTATCTAACATATGATACATGTTATTAATTCTTGAATCCTCCCTGATTCCAGAGAACTAAAGCCCTTTTAATTATATGATCTAATTTGGAAGTTATTGGCGATCAAAGTTACGCTTATTTTCGACCTTAATGACATCATGACATCAACACTCAATTTTCTATATTATCGAAAAAGCTTATTTAGCATTGTCTGATTAAAACCAAACTTTTACCAGAGATTTATAATTAAAAAATGAGGTTTTTTCTAAAGTTTCATTGAGATTGGTAAAGAAATAAATAAAATATTGAGTATTTTGTAAATTAAGTTTTAGAATTGGGATCTCAGATTCAAGCCTAGACACGGTTCACAGAGCGCTCTCTTTACCCATCCGGGATCCGAAATTCTAAAACTCAATTTATAAAATAGTCAATATTTTATTTATTTCTTTACCAATCTCAATGAAACTTTAGAAAAAAACTCATTATTTAATTATAAATCTCTGGTAAAAATTTGGTTTTAATCAGACAATGCTAAATAAGCTTTTTCGATAATATAGAAAATTGAGTGTTGATGTCATTAAGGTCCAAAATAAGCGTAACTTTGATCGCCAATAACTTCCAAATTAGATTATATAATTAAAAGGGCTTTAGTTCTCTGGAATCAGGGAGAATTCAAGAATTAATAACATGTATCATATGTTAGATAGAATTTTTAGTTTAATTACATCAAGGCAAAAACAATCTGACGTTTGCCCATTGAATTCGTTGAAAACTATGCAAACTATTTATATTTTGATTATAAATATTTAATCTGCATAAAAAGTAAAGAAAAATGATATATCATATGTGGAATATTAAAATTCTTTTAATACTTCTTTTATTTCATGTTTCTTATATGGCTAAAGTATGGCTCAAGTGGTTAATTCGTCATCATGTAATCTATATTTTTTTTCCATTCTCAAGCATGGGCGTAGCCAGGGGAGGCAGGGGGAGGGGGCGTTGCCCCCCCTGGCTTGCCCTAAAAATTGAAAAAAAAAAAGGGAATTATTTTTTTAACGCCCCAATCCACTACATTAATTTAATTTTTTTTTATTTAAATAAATAATTAATAATATATGTATATATTAATCGCAACCCCCCCCCCTCTCACCCTAACGAGGGGTTGGCCCCCCCTAACAAGATGTCTGGCTACGCCCATGTTCTCAAGTAATCAAACTTCGCGAGTTCAAATCCACTTCCTGCACTTTTTTTTTAAATCATACTATCATTTTCCTTTTATTAATTAACTAATTAATTAATTATTATAAGACTGCTTAACCAAGGATAGGTGACCCACGGACATGGGCGTAATTAGGGGGGTGCCGGGGGGGCCTGCCCCCAGAAGGCTCTGCCCCCCCCCCCCCCCAGAAAGCTCCTTGCGCCAAGAAAAATTGAGAAAATATGGGGCTTTCCAGGCCCACCGGAGGTTAGCTGGTCCCATGCCCCCCCCCCAGCCAAATTCTCTAGTTACGCCCATGGTGGTCTTCAAACAATTTTGAAAGCAAAATAGAACAGCATCTAAAAAATAATTGATTTCTGAATTTTAATTAAGAGAAAGTAAAAATTAATATGTCAAAATAAATTTGGAAAATCGATTTTTAATCATTTTCAGAACGTTTTGAGACTAAAATTTGATTGTTTTTGCTTGAATATTTTATATACTAAGTTATTCAATCAATATCAAGGCCTAAATGTGTTTATTTATTTAAAAAACAATAAATTAGAAAATGAAAGAGGCAGTTAAAATTCGAAGAGGTAAAAGGCAATTAATAAACCCCCATTTTATGTGGTCGTAGTTAAATAAAAAAATGTCTATAGCTTTATAATTGATTGAAAAGACCAGTTTTGCATTTTTTCACAAATCCAACTAAAAATAAGAGAGATAGAGCGACTTTTTGAAAAGCGAATCTGCGCGTGAAGAAAAGCCTAGACAAGAGTGAAGCAAGGCTCCCTGGCTGCACTCTGGGCGCCGATCGAATTAGAAAAAACAAATTGATGCTCTCCCATCATTTGAAATAATTGCCATATTGATTGATTTCATCTTTTTACGCTTTATTCGAAACTTTATTTAACTTTAAGAATAAAAGAATGCATATTTATCTATAAAGAATTCAATCCTTTGAGAATAAAATAGATTTTCAAAATATTTTGTCTTCAATCAAAGCGATGCTTCTTTCTCATAAACATATTAAATAATAAAATGCATCCCTTTAGACCAGTGGTTCCCAACCTTTTTTGACCCATCGCCCCTTTCTGGAGGTTGACTAACACCTATCGCCCCCCTTTACATTTTCATTGTATGCCTAATTTTAATTTGAAGTAAAGTGTAAATAATAAAGCAGTTTTATTATTTTAAACAATTTTATTATCGTAGGCCTATATACAGGGCAGCAGACAGACTTGACAGGCCCCGGGGCTACTTAGTAATACGCCCCCCCCCAAAAAAAAAAAAACTTAAAGTTTTTTTTTAGTATGTAAAAGGCTATTGTGGCCTTCATGCCAACACTTTTTTACACAGTTTTTGACACAACTTTTGAAATAGTTATACATAGCTTACAATATTTATTTAAATAAAGTTATGTAAAATTTTTTCAAGATTTCCTAAACAAAGAGTTACAAAGTTTTAATTTATCGAGGCCAGATCTGGGGGTATGGAAAATTTTTTGAAAATTAGCCACTGAAATCTGCGTTTTTAGCTATCCTGAGTCGTGAACAAGATCAAACTTGATTTGAGGTTAAAAGGCCCGGGCCCCCTGAGGAAAAAAAAATTCAAGAATATGATTTTTTTTATTGAAATTTAAGATTTGAGCTAAAAGTGACGTTTCAATTATAGATTGGAATTATCTTCAGACTATTTTATTTTTATGATAATATTTTGTCTTCTATCCTGACCATCCTGTAAATAGGAGATTTTTCTCTTTGATTTTTATTTTTTTAAATTTTAGTATACTAATAATTTTTCTCCCTTTGAATACTCATCGCCCCCCAATCGCCCCCCGCTTATTTATCGCCCCCCTGAAAACCCAAATCGCCCCCAGGTTGGGAACCACTGCTTTAGACGTTTAGTTCAGTGCTTGTTAAACTTTTTGAGTCGCGGCCCCTTTGGGACCCTCACGGCCCCCCTATTTTTTTTTTTTTTTACATTCTCTAGCTCATGTGTGTTCAATTTTAAGAATGAAGGAATTGAGCTAGGAGAGTGAAATTTTATATTTAAGTTAGACACCCCCCAGAGGCGTGGAAATAAGCTTTTAATCAAAATCAGCCAAAAAGTACTAGTACTTTACTGATGTAGTTTTTCAGTTTTTTTCGATTTTCTCAAAATTCGCTCTAACGATTTTTTTTTTAAATTAATAAATCAATTATTATTTAGATGTCCTTTTAAAAAGTATATCAGTAATATTTTGAGAAAATTGTTTGAAGTATTCAAATCATTTCATCTAAATTAAATCGCTTGTGTTTAAATAAATATCAATAAATTCATGTGATGATGAAGAATTGAAAGATTTTATATCTAACTAAATATATAATTATCATTTATTTGGCAATATTCTCTGACTGTTTAATTAATTTTTTTTTCTCGTTCAATTTTTATAATTCTTCCAAATGTCCAAAAAAAAAAAAATTAAAAGCTATTAAATTATTATTTAATAAAAAAAGAGCGAAATAATATTTCTTAGAAACGAGGAGGGGAGGGCGCCTGGCGACAATCAGAGCGGTGGGGAGGGGGAACCTGCAACTCGCCACCCTCCCCTCCTTTGGTCAATTTAAGAGCCCGGAAATAATTACATTGGAAATGAATAAAACTTTGATAATTCAAATGTCTCTAACTCGGAAACGGCGCATCCAATTCGCATCGGATTTTTTGCAATGAGTTTAGAATTTCCTAGAGAATATTCACATGCAACTAAAATTGAATAATTAAGAATATATTTTTTCTCTAATCTAACCATCCGTTCAACCAATCAAATGATAGTAAAAAGGATCATCGTTCTATATTCTCTGAAATTTTCCCTTTTATCTGTATATAAAATTTTCAGTTTTTTTTACTTTCTCTTACCTATGTATATATGTAATATATATATAGAGAGAAAGTATTGGATTCATGTCAAAAATTCGATGTCGAGATTTTGATGGATCTTCATGTTTTGAGGTCCCCTGAATCCAAAAAAGTGGTTTTCGCGACATGGTCTGTCTGTCTGTCTCTCTCTCTCTCTCTCTCTCTCTCTCTCTTAATCAAAATCGGCCAACGAGTACTAGTACTTTACTGATGTACTTTTTCAGTTTTTTTCGATTTTCTCAAAATTTGCTCCAACGATTTTTTTTTAAATTCAAAAATCAATTAATTTTTAGATTCTCTTTAAAATGTATATTCTCATTTTGCAATTGAAATCTTCTGAAGACCACTTTACTCTTGTATTTTTTTTTTTTTTTTTTTTTTTTTAAACATTCACACTTTTTTCTCATTCACACTCACATTCACACACTCATTCACACAGTCTTTTCGGCAACCAGTGACGGCGCTACGGGGGGGCTAGGGGGGGCATGCGCCCCCCGGCAAGGATCTTTGCCCCCCTGGATGCCCCCCCCAATCAGCTCGAAAACCAAATAAAAAAATTTCTAAAATTATTCACTTTTCCTTAAAAAAAATGTAATTTAAGTTTTAAGCTTTTTATTTCAATGTGAAAAAGAAAGATTATTTTTTTAAATTCTTTATTTTAATATAAATAAATTTAGTTACTCTCAAGTTTTTGTCAAGTAAATATCTTTCTTTTGTGCCATTATAATGTATGTCATCGAAAAGAAAAAAAATATCCGATAACTTTACCAATCGGCCTTCGATGCCGAAAAAGACCTAAATTAAAAAAAAAAAAAACTTTATTGAGCCCCAATCTAAAAAAAATTTTCTTCTTCGAGTACAAGTGTAAATCCACCAGCTATGAATCAAGCTCAAGTGATTCAGGAGAAATTGATACTGATTTTGAGAAATTCTGTGCATAGCCAATATCTTTCAGAAAAATTTCTGGGCTTTCCTATTTCTCAGGAGATAGTGAGGAAGCCTGCCAACCAAAACTGAAAATATTTCCCTGTACGTGCTGGTGGTGTGACCAGGGCCGCAGACAGGGGGGCTATATCCACGGGGCCCGGGCCCATTGCGCTCCCACCTTAAAATTCCAATTAAAAATAATTTTCATGGTTAAAATTTCAATTAAAAAAAAAACATTTTCTTGGAATTTTTTTCCTCAGGGGGCCCGGGTCCTTTTAGCTCAAATCTTAAAATTTCAATTAAAAAAAAATCATTTTCTTGGAATTTTTTTCCTCAGGGGCCCCGGCCTTTTAACCTCATCAAGTTTGATCTTTTTCACGACTCAGGATAGCTAAAAACGCAGATTTCAGTGGCTTATTTTCAAAAAATTTTCCATACCTCCAGATTCCCCCGGATTTGGCCTCGATAAATTATTGTAATTCTTTGTTTAGGAAATTTTGAAAAAATTTTGAAATAACTTTATTTAAATAAATATTGGAAGCTATGTGCTGTTGGAAACTAAATATACGCCTATGTCGACTAGAGTCCGACCGAAACAAGATTTTCAGCCGAAACCGAATTTTGGCTTCAATTTTAGTTTCGACCGAAATCGAAACTTGTTTTAAACTTTTTCTTAAAATTTCCCATACAAAATTCATCTTTTTTTTAGTAAAATTTCCAATTTTTGCTCTTGCGAAAATCATTTGACCTTTTTTTTAAGTGCGAATTTCACTCGGCGTTTTTTTTTTAGTATACGAGCATAATCTCTCTTTTTAAACTCAGGTTTCGGACAGGACGAAATTTCGGATGAAATTTGGCCGAGACTGGCCGAATCCGAAACTTCTGTCGGTTCCTAAGGTCACACAAAAAATCTGGTGCCACGAGTCACACCAGATTTTTTGTTTCTCTGTTGATGTAGCCTATATATTTATTGACTGCCCCCCCTGTTGATAAGTTTGCCCCACCCCTGCCCCCTCACTGAGAATAAGCTAGCGCCGTCACTGTCGGCAACTTAGGCCATTTAAGACTTTAAACGATATCCGTTATTGATTATTATACATATTTGGGTCCAGGCATTCTTATTTAAGCCATTTGGTATCCAAATGCCTTAAATAAAATCTTCGGACTGCCTGGGGTCCGAACCCGCGACGTTCGCTATAGAAGGTAGACGCGCTACCAACTACTCCAAGCCCCGTGGGCTACTCTTGTATTTCATAGGGAAGATAAGAGGTCGTCTGTCATCAAGGCAAATAATTGTCAACAATACCGGTACATGAACTTAGGTGTTTACTGTAATCATATACAATTTATTTTTTCAATTTTTATATGTATATAAATTTTAATTTAGTTGCTTGGGGTCTTGGATTCGAATTGTTGACAATTATTTGCCCTGATGAAGGTCTTCACAGACGACCGAAACATCGACAAGTAAAAATTAAATAAAATATTTTTTTATTTAATCTCCTGGCTGCAAAGTTTCATTCGGATTCCTGATTAAAATTATTATCATTGGAATTGTGTATTTATAATATAAATTTAATTTTGTATAGGAAATCTTTATAATAGATAGAATAAAATAACTGAATTGTGCTGCACCCTTGTGGAGACTTTAAAAATTATAATTCTAAACGACTCTACGAGCTCAAATCAAAGACAAATTTTCAATACATTTTTTTTTATCTAGATTTTTTTGTTTTTGCCTGATGTTTATAAATTTGAATGCATAATTTTCAATTATCGAAGCTAACAGAAATTTGTGTGCTGTTCAACATCACCGTAGATTTAAAAAAATGCCTTCATTCTACGCGCCATTTCCCCTACTTCTTTTTGAATTTCCCCCTCCTTCCATTTTAAAAGGAGAGAGGGAAGCCGTCTTTGCTTCGAAGAGTCAGTTGTCTGTGATCAGTTGGCTTTCGACGCGCCATTCTTTCACTTTATATTCGCGTTTTTTATTAAAAGTTTTTTTTATTTTGTGATTATTAGTGCTCATCAGTGTTTTAATTAGTGTTCTTGGATAATGGATTATTAATCTTTCTTCGCCTCAATGACACACTGCGGGGTCGACTCAGGATTATTATTAATGGTATTTATATTTAGTTTAATTATTCTCACTCTCTTTATTCTCTTGTAAAATTGTGTTTCCTAAAATTTTCTACCTTATAAATTTGTATTTGATAAAAACCTATTTCTTATTTTTTTTATTACATAAATGTATTATATCATTTTAACAATTCGTTATTAAAATAGATTTCTAGCAATATCCATTTTTCTTGGAACCAAGGTATTCTTGGAACTTGATTGTCACGTGCATAATAGAATTAAATCATACAACAAGCTTGTATTTTATTTAGTTCGAACTCTCGCCGCTTGGTGTGTTTCAATCTGACTGTGAGATGATCAGAGTTGGGTTTTATACACAATTTTGCAGTTTTATACAAAAATTGCGGATAAAACTTGTATGAAACGTATAAAATGTATTAAACGTATAAAATGTATAAAACTTGGATGCGCATGCGCAAACCCGACGAGAAAGGAAGTTCAAATAAAATTTCATTTTTCAATTATTAAGATTTTGATTATATTATTCACTAAATAAAAAGCAAACAACATCGTCAATGCTTTAGAACATTATAAAATATGAAAAGCTTTTAAGCTGTTTTTTCAGGGGGAGAGAATTGGTTTTTTACAGTTTTATACCTTTTATACATCGGCCTAGTTTTATCCGCGATAGTTTTATACATGTATAAAAGCGTGTATTATACTCGGCGGGATAAAACTTGCCAACTCTGGAGATGATATCAAAGTGTTTCCTATTTTTAATAGTCCACAATTTATAATTCATCTTTTTTTTTTTTTTATTTCCTTTGGCCTCCATCTTTTCTTAAAATGAATTTGCTTTATATATTGAAAGGTATATTTTAATTTTGTTTGTTTTTTTGATAGGCGGTTACAATTGGATAAAATTAATAGGTGATGATTAAAAATCTAATCCAAGTACACAACTTACTCTTGCCGAAGGGTAAGAGAAAGTTGTGTACTGTGCGAAGATCACACCAGATTTTTTTGATAAAAATCGAGAGGTTAATGGCCTCTTTTTCATTAAAACTAGGTCAAGTTCAAATTTTATTATGCAATAAAAAAATAAATTTTTCATTTTATTTATAGATATGATGACTTATTCCTTTCTTTTTTTGTTGTTGTGTCTGACAGTGAGTTGATTTAATTACTTTTGTGCCCTCGGTCCCTGGTGTAGTTGGTAGCGTGCTGACTTTCTATACCAAGGGTCGAGGGTTTGGATCCCAGGCAGTCCGATGATTTTATTTAAGCCATTTGTATACCAAATGACCATGGGCGTAACTAGAGAATTTGGCTGGGGGCTGTTCAAATATTTTGAAGCCCACTTTACTCTTGTACTCGGAAAGATTTCAGATTTTTCAAATTAATTTTCCGGCTCTTCCTTCTATAGAGCCAATTATAAATCAATATGGGTATGCTAATTTCGATTCAAAAGGGGCTTTGGAACTTTTTACATATTTAAAAAAAATTTTTCCAATTTTTATGAAATTTTGTATTTATTATGTATAAAATCTTCAAATATGAGATTAAAATTTTGGAAAAAACCATAGTTTATTTCAAGCAGCCAACATTGAAAATACCGTAGGGGGGGGGGGGGGGCCCCCCCCCAGATATATGGAAATTTTTAATCAAATGACTATTTTATTTATAAATGCAAGTTGTCAAGTTTGAAACTAAGGCACTATGCAGGGCCATATTTCTAAATAGGCTAAAAAGGCTGCAGCCTAGAGCGGCAAAAATTTTCAGGGGCGGCAGTTTGGCAGTTTTTTTTAAAATTAAAATGAAGTATTTTCCTTATGAATTTTAGTATATATGGTACAAAACATTGTATAAAACAAATGTATTAAGGAAATATCACCGATAGAGGGGCGTCAAATGGACTTTAGCCTATAGGGGGCTTACTCTTAAATCCGGCCCTGGTGCTATGGGAAACTAAATATATCTCTAAATATTTTTCGAGATCTATTATTTGAATAAGATAATAGTATTCAAAATACCTCGAATCGGACTTAACTGAGTCATAGATAATTTAACAAGACATGTGAGTGTTTTTTATTGATGAGGCCAAACATCCCATGGCCCCCGGGAATCGAACCCAGGATCTCCGCCTTTCCGGGGCATAGGCGTGCTATCCATTGCACCAGGCCACCGGCCTTGATGCAGGTCGAGGGTCCAGTGGCCTGGTGCAATGGATAGCACGCCTATGCCCCGGAAAGGCGGAGATCCTGGGTTCGATTCCCGGGGGCCATGGGATGTTTGGCCTCATCAATAAAAAACACTCACATGTCTTGTTAAATAAATATATCTCGACAAAAAAAATCTTTTGTGAACAAGAAGAACCGAAGAGTAAGAGAAAGTTGTGTGCTGTGTACCATTCCAGTCACACCAGATTTTTAGAATAGTGGACAAAGTTGTCAGTGTTAATCCGGCCCACTTTTTAAAATATTCCGCGTTTAAAAGAGTTGCAGCCAGTATCCGTCAGATGGCAGATGCGTACGCGTGACCATCTTTGTACAACTGAAATCCCCATCTTGTTAGCCAGGCTTGTCAAACGACTGGCCTGTGGCGCGTTTGGTGTAGTTTAGTGTTTTCTCGTCCGTAAGGTTGCCAGCACGCCGTCTGGCTCATGTCAAATAGTCAGTGTTGATTTGTGCCTGAAGAGACATTTCGTACAGTACTCGTCGCGTTTTTTTGAAATATTATAAATTCATCATCATCAATTAAGATAACACACATCACAATGTGAGTATCAATATTCTATGATATTTATTTTATATTATTTGACCATTAAACAACGACGCCACCTGGGTATAAAATGTCTCTTTTTATCTCACTCTCTCCCTCACTCTTTACATGAGATGTACACATTTTTTAAATCACAATACAAACCACATTTGTTTATTATTTCAATTTTAACATTATACATTTATATATACCCTTAAATTAAATCTAAATTACCGGACGATCATTCCAAAGAATACACTTTTTTTAAATCTTAAAAAAAATCTCATGTCTTTTTTAGTTAAATGATTTCACTTTAATAAATGTTGTTATATTTTATTTTAAAAATCATCACTTTTATTAAAACTCACATACACTTTTGTCATTTGACAGAGAGATAGAGAGGAACTAGACATAATAAAAAAAAAAGTAATATCCTATATTTATTCTTATACTCTATCAAAAACTATTATATTCACTTTTCAAAAAATTTTAAAGCTGTTTAAATAATATAATTTTTTTCATCATAGACCTATGACCAAATAATTACATTTTTTGAAAAATACCTGTCTGGTAAAATATTATTCCAAAGGTTGATACAAATTTAGTCACTCAACGAGTGGATGTTTTGGGGGGAGAAAAATTGTCTTTTGTAGATCTCTTCAAAATTTTGCCTTTTCATTTTAAAAAATGTTTTCCTTTGTTTTAAAGTTTATAAAACCCCTTCCCCGTGGCCGAGAGGTTAAAAATGTTGACAAATGTCAATAGTGATATTCTTAAAGCCAGGGGTTTGGGTTCGGATCCCATACAGTTCATTTAACATTTATTTAAATCATTTGGATACCAAATGGTATAAATAAATTTACCTGGATAAATATCGTAATTAGGACAATTTGATAATCGTTAAAGTCTATATAAATACTTAACAAAAATATTTTTAAATCCTTCACCTAAGCAAACAGGAAATTCTGTTGAATTCTGTGGAAATTTGAATGTGTGATTTCCACTTTTTTGGGCTATTCTTTTTAATTGTCACGCCTTCTTGATTATCCCTCTACATTAATTTCCACTTGGCTTAATATATTAATCCAAAGTCTTATAATTAAACACTTTCAATTACGAAATATATTTCATTTGATTTTTTTCCCTCCCGTATTCTTTAGATATTTACTTAAACATGCACCTGAGTTCTTTCAATCACTACTATTCTTTTTGGTTGCATGTTGATCATCATCTTCAACTTTATGCAACCAGTTCCCAAAAAAAATCTATCATTACATTTCCACCCTCAATTTCAAAAGGCATGGATTTTATGAGGTAGAGCTTCTTCCCAGCTACCCGGCCCACACTTCTCGGCAGGTTCCGGGTTAACCAAGTCCGAGTCATCCCCATTTTTATGGCACTTAGGCCATCTCAAATTGGTCCCTTTCACTTTGTGTCTAAGGGATGAGATTTTCTCCCACTTTTCTACCCTAAGAAGAGACTTCGGCAATGTTGAATGATTTGCGGCAAGCTGGCCTGGAACTCGAGTTGTGTTCAGATCCGTAATCCGCAGCTTATCCCGCTTAGCCACTTGTCTCCTAATTCTAAAGGGTTTAATTTTTTAATCCTTTTTTTATTATTAGTTTTAAAAGAAAATTATCCTATTTCGCTCATCATTCGACAAAAGTATGGTTGATCACTGGTTATCTAGTATTAATTCTAGAATGAATATCATTCAGTAATTTTGATAAATTTTTTTTCATAAATTCAGGTATATTGTATAATTCTTTTGGCATACTTCTGGAATGTTTTTGGAAGCTTCAAATATATAGATAAAAAAAAAAAAAAAAAAAAAATTAAAAACACTCACACTTTTTTCCATTGTCATTCACATTCACACACACATACGCACAGTCTTTTCGTGCAACTTAAGCATATAAGAATTTTACGATAACCGTTATTTAATAAAATATACATTTGGGGTCCAGGCATTCTTATTTAAGCCATTTGGTATCCAAATGGCTTAAATAAAATCATCGGGCTGCCTGGGACTACAACAAGTCCGAAGGCTATAATAGATTAAATAATTTTTATTCACTACAATAATGGAAACAACAATATATCTTCTATAAATCTTTTCATATTTTTAACAAGAAAATCTTTTTCCTTTTTTTTTTATTTCATTTTATAATAGAGAATTTGTTCTCTTTTGGGGAGTATAAAAGAGACCTGAAGGAATGAGAGAGAGAGAGATCCATGGCATCTTTTCAAGAGATTGTTGATCTCTTCAGGCATCTGGAGTCCAAAAGGAGCTGGATGCTGTTCTGGGCCCAATACATACGTATATATAGGTTTAAGAAATTAAATTGAGGGAGGGAGAAAGAGAAAACTTTTCTATTCTATTTATTATTATTTGGTAGAGATAAATTTTCTTGTAACATGCAAAATTTCAATTATTTTCTACTTTCTTTTGAAACCTTACATTAGACTGATATGACCTGCAAAAAATAATCATAGAATTGATTAAACTGATAGTTTATACAACTGAGCAGCTAATATTTTGACTCATGTTAAAAGCCAATTTAGTTTTTGTTCCAATTATCTTATTTTTAGACCCTTGTTAGCGAATATTTCATTCTAAAGATGTCATGGTGAATTCAGTTCACTAATGGGGAATATTAACACAATTCCTACACGGATGGAACATGAAAAAATACACACCATTTATCTTCTTTTTCTTAGTTTTGTGTAGGGGTTAGCGTACTAAGCTCGTATACCAAAAATCGCGGGTTCGGGCCCCAGGCAGTCAGATGATTTTATTTAAGCCATTTGGATACCAAATAGCTTAAATAAGAATGCTTGGAGCCCCAATATGTGTATATTAATCAATAACGGATATCGCAAAAGTCTTATATGGCCTGAGTTGCCGAAAAGACTGTGTGAATGTGTGTGTGAGTGTGAACGAGAAAAAGTGTGTTAAAAAAAAATTTGCAATTTTTTTTTTTTAAACACTCACAATCTTTTTACCCACTCACCCTTATATTCCCACACCCATACACACAGTCTTGTCGACAACTTAGGCCATTTAAGACTTAAACGATACTCGTAATTTATTAATATATATTTATTGGGGTCCAAGCTATCTTATTTAATGCATTTGGTATCCAAATGGCTTAAATAAAATCCTCGGATTGCCTGGGATCCGAACCCGCGACCCTTGATATAGAAGGTTAGCACTCTAACCACTCTACCAAGCTCGAAGGCCGGATTTGTTTATATATAATCATTACTATATATAAAGGGTTAACCGCTGACTTTCTGTCCATGTGTGTATGTACCTATCAGGGCGCTGATTGGCCAGAGTAATAGTCAAAGAGGGAAATTTAAAACTAACATTTTCTAAATTGTCGCCTTCGGCGGGCTTTTCCACTTGTTTTTTTTTTTATATAAATTTTCAATTATCCAAGCATATGGATCAAAAAAATTATATTTGTTCAAAATATTCTATATTTAATTAATTTTTGTTCACATTGAGAGGAAATTTTACATAAAGATTCTCTGGTGGTATATCTCAGCTCGGACTATAATTGAATCGAATTGGACAAATCGGCCAAAGAATTTTGCCCATTAAAGGGCAATAAACACTGCCAAGGTCACATTTTTTGACGGATCCGATCCAGCTTAGTATAAATAAATTAGCCCTTACGAAAAAGCTTCTAACTCCATGTAAATCTATGAACCAATATTGTCCCAGAATCTGCTATCGAAATTTTTTATTCAATATCAATTTTTTTTTTTTAAATTTCACCTCATTTTCTTACTTATCGCTCGGAAAATGCATTCCAGTAGTATGCATCACCTATATTTTTGAAAGAGTGGAGAAGATGAAGATAAATTAACCCTCTCGAGAAAGCAAATCAAAGTTATTTTTTCCGTATGATTGACCACCTTTATTAAATCTTTTTTTTTTTTTTTTGTTTTTCCCCAGTTTCTGTCACTATCAATTTACAATTTGATTTTTTTGTTGATTTATTGGATGAGAACACTCACTTGAGGTGATACAATTTAAAGTTGTAAAAACTGATAAGAAAAAAAAGGCGTGAAGAGGCTGCGAGTGATGCTTCCCCGGGAGATGAGATCTTTTAAACTAACTTGTGGTCAGAGCAGAGGAGCAGACGAGATATTCTTTTTTGATAATTCTTCCCAAAAATATATCTTGGTGTCTCTTAAAGAAAATAATTGGGTGTTAAAAAAAATGGTAACATAACCTTATTCTCAGTGAACATCTTCCTTCATTCATTCATTCTGGTTAAGCAAAAGTTGAAAAAATCTGGTGTGACTGGACGCATAGGATACAACTTTTTCATAACTTCGTTAATTGAAAGTTGTGTTCTGTGCTTGTCTCACCAGATTTTTTTGTGGAAATAAAAGTTCCACTT
>JAKCPI010020810.1:0-12431 GCA_023213315.1 Euborellia annulipes
CCACATCTGTAGGCAAAAGAATCTATGTAAAAAGACATAATTAAAGACCTTATTATTTGTTAATAAATTATTAGCAAAAAGATGCCAGCTCAAGTTGGCTTGTGTTGATAAGCTAATTATCAATAGATCTCCTCGCATTTAGTGTGTTAATTTACTTGAGGTAATTTCTAAAATTAACCGCCACGATAGACACTCAAGTCTTGAATTTAAAAAACCAAAAGAGCTTAGCTGTAAGAAATGTTGTCTCAAAAGTACTTAAGGTCGATTCACACCCATCCGTCACGTCACGACTCGGTTCCTAATCCGAACCGTCTCAGTCAAAATAGTGGCTATAAACTTAATTAACACACATCAGTCACTACACGTCTCCGTTCCGTCAGTTCCGATTAATATCCGACACATAAAATATCTTTAATTAAATTTAAGTGGGCTGTTCATACTGAGCCGGCTCAGTCACGATCAGAACCGTCAGTTACCTTTCCGTCAACTGACCGTCAAAAAATAATTTCTTCTCAACGATATTTTTCTGTTTTGACGGACGAGTTTTATCATTGTTTGGAAAAAAATCTGGTGTGACTGGTCGCGCAGCACACAACTTACTCTTACCTTCGGGTGCCTAACTTAATATAAAATTTCAACCTCCAAGCTCAATTCCTTTCTGCTTTAAATTGAACACATACCCACACATACACACAGACAGACCATGTTGCGAAAACCACTTTTTTGGTCTCAGGAGACCCCAAAACCTGTATATCCAAAATATCGACATCACATTTTTGACATAAATGCAATACTTTCTCTCTCTATAAAATGTCTGAATATAACTTGACGGACATCCGTCACGTCACGTCTCCGTTCCGTTCCGTTGCCGGTCAGTCTCAGTTAAAATTTCTGCTATATTCACATCTACTCAGATCGTAAGTGACGGAACAGAGACGTGACGTGACGGATGTGTGTTCACATCTATATGTCAGGTTATATTCAGTCATTTTTTTTTTATTTTATGACCGCAAGTTGACGGGCGGGAGGACGGTGACAGAAGGGTGCCGGACGATTCGGATCGTGATTGCGCCGGCTCAGTACGGTCAGCGCCATTTAAATTTCATTAAAACATTGTTTTTGTGACCGATACTAATTGGAAGTGACGGAACGATAGGAGACGGATGTGTGTGAATCAACCTTTATTCTTCATTTCTCGAAAAATGGATGATTAATTTATTAAAAAAAAAAAACATTTTGGTTGTCTAAGCACAAGACTAGAGTGGACCGAAACTCCTCAAACTACTCTGATTTTTCGGCAAGGGTGTACGAAGGGAAAAACAAAAAATAAAAGTTAAATATTTTTCGAGATCTATATATTTGAATAAGATAATAGTATTCAAAATACCTCGACTCACATGTTTTGTTGAACAAAAATAAAATTTTTCTATTTTCCCAAACGAGTTTATTTCCTAATATTACGAAGATACAAAGGCTCTTCTTCTTCAGAGGAAGCTGAAAAATGGGGTACAACTAATGCCTTTTATGTAAAACTATTATAAAAAATATTTTTGATAATATTATAATTGTATCAGCTTCCTCTGAAGAAGAAGACGCTTTATGCCTTCGAAATATTAGGAAATAAACTCATTTGGGAAAATAGAAAAATTTTATTTTTTGTTTTTCCCTTCTTACACTCTTGCCAAAAAATCAGCGTAGTTGAGGAGTTTCGGTCCATAATTCTCTCGGCATCACTCATTAAGCTTCAAACAAGACCGAGATTAAAATTTTAAAATCAATTTGGCTTAGTTACAGTGTCGGTGCGAGGAAAGGGAGGGGGCGACATATTATAGTATTAGTAAGGAAGGGGCCGCAAATTAAATGTTGCCCTCCTACAAAGCTCCTAGTTCCGGCACTCCTCCGAAACCATTCAATTAATTTAAGGTTATGGAGATAAGACAACTCTCCACTTTAAAATAATTTATTAGCAAATATTTCTAATTGCCTATGGCAATCCATCCTCTGTGCATCAAATTATACATTTGTGGAGCGTGTTTTAGAATGATAAAATCTAACATGAGAAGCTAGAAAGGACATTTTTTGATGAGCAAGCTACTGAGAGAAAAATTATATCTCTATATATCTGATATAATTGATTAGTCTTCTTTTTAAAAAACGATTTCCCTTCAGTGACTTGCATAGCGTTCGCAAGTTCAATTACTCCCATTAAATTAATTTTAATTTACTACCACAGTGATCAAAAGTTTTTAATTTTTTTTCTGAATTTATACTTGAATTTATCCTCCATCTGGCTCAAAACCCACTGTGGTGGACCCTCACCTCTCCTTAATCAATCTAATAGTTTTTTAATATAAAAATTCTGGATTAAAAAAATTTTTCTGTTGCCGAAACAATAGCCCAAACCAATTATTTTATTATAGTTATTAACATTTTTATATATTATTAATTATTAAAAAAATTATACGATTAATGCCAAAAATGTCTTTTATTTCTTTTCTAATATATATTGCTTGTTTCAGGTATTGCATGGCGATTTGGCAGCGAGAAATATTCTCTTAACAGATAATAATATAGTAAAAATTTGTGATTTTGGTTTAGCCAAAAGTCTGTACAAATCTGATAACTATAAGAAAAAAGGCTATGTGAGTATTATTATTATGCAAATATTTAATTTTTTTTATTCAAAAATACTAAGTAAATGATTATATTCAGAGTCCTTTACCTATAAAATGGATGGCGATTGAATCACTAAGAGATCGAGTTTTTTCATTCCAATCAGATGTTTGGTCATACGGAATTGTTTTATGGGAATTTTTCTCTTTGGCAAAAACTCCTTATGCAGGTAATGGAATCTTTTACTTTATTTAGTTAGCATACTTAATAATAAACCTGAGGAGTCAAACAAATTTTGGTTGAGATTCAATATCAAAACTTGGGCTGCTTGAGCAGTTTCAAACGATATGACTTCAACTTTTTTTTTTATAAGAAAAAGAAAACTAGGTAAAGAAAAATAATGATGTGATGTGGTCAGCGTCCCATCATTGTTCTACCTTTTTTTACTTTCTCTTATCCTATATATGAAAGAAAGTATTGCGATCACGTCAAAAATTCGATGTCGAGATTTTGATGGATATACATGTTTTGAGGTCCCCTGAGTCCAAAAAGTGGGTCCCGCAAATTGGTCTGTTTGTCTGTCTGTCTGTGTGTGTGTTTGTCTGTCTGTGTGTAACGATTTTTAGCATAAAGGAATTGCGCTATTGAAATTTTATATTTAAGTAAGGTACCCTCCTGGACACTCAAAATAAGCTTTTGAACAAAATCGGCCAAAAAGTCCTTGTACTTTAGTGATGTACTTTTTTAGTTTTTTCGATTTTCTCAAAATTCGCTCACCAAAATTGTTTAAAATTCAAAAATTAATTATTTTTTACATTCTCTTTTCATTTTCTTTTATAAAAACAATGAAATAATCACAAGTAGAAAACGCTCATCAGTCTATATAGTCAAATCTCAAACGTACAGTGAGGGACAATATTAAGTCCCACCCATGCGTTTTCTCCTTGTGATTATTTCATGGTTTTTAAAAAAATATTATATAGGCCTATTTTTTAATGGAAACTTTCATGTTTCAAACCTAGAAAATTTCCAATAAAGATTTTCATTTTCTTTTTAAAAACAATGAAATAATCACAAGTAGAAAACACATTGGTGGGACTTAATATTGACTCTACCTGTACATGTAATTATATATATATATATATATAAACTTATATAATAATCCGACATGTAATTATATATATAAACTTATACTTATATAGGCCGAAACTCCTCAACTACGCTGATTTTTCGGCAAGGGTGCAAAATAATTAATTTTTGAATTTTAAACAATTTTGTTGAGCGAATTTTGAGAAAATCGAAAACAAAAATAAAATTTTTTGATTTTCCCCAATGAGTTTATTCTCCGATATTTCGAAGGCACAAAGTCTCTTCTTCTTCAGAGGAAGCTGAAAAGAATCACAATGTTAACAAAAGTATTCTTTATAATAGTTTTACATAAAGGGCATTGGTTGTACCTCATTTTACACTCCGCTAACATTATAATAACAGCCAAGGTTTTTTTAAATAATTTAATTAATACATTCTATACAAAAAAAAAAAAAAACTGACTAAAGGTTGAATGATCTAATAAATGCTTGGATTTAAAATAGATTTAATTATTTTTATATTAATACATTTAAACTAAATGAATAAATGAAATTTGTATTATAATTATCAAATTAGAATGCTCTCAAGAGTTACCGAGGACAAATGGCTTTCTTGTTTGCAAAAAACCTTGGCTGTTATTATAATGCTAGCGGAGTGTAAAATGAGGTACAACCAATGCCCTTTATGTAAAACTATTATAAAGAATACTTTTGTTAACATTGTGATTGTTTTCAGCTTCCTCTGAAGAAGAAGAGCCTTTGTGCCTTCGAAATATCAGGATATAAACATTGGGGAAAATAAAAAAATTTTATTTTTGTTTTCCCTTCCTACACCATTCCGCCAAAAAATCACCTTAGTTTGAGGAGTTTCGGTCTACAATTTCTCTCGGCATCACTCATTAAGCTTCAATCAACTAATATTTATATATATAGGCTATACTTATATTGAACATTCTCACTGAACAAGTCAATGAATAACTCACCCATAAAGAAAATACATAATAAATGTATTGTGCCCTTTTAACAACTCCGGGGCAGATACAATTTGAACGACTGATGTTGAGAAAATAAAGTTTTCTTGAAACGTCTCATTAATTGTAAAAAAATCGGTGGCTTTAATTTTTGGCTGCTCCTGCTTCCTTCCTTGTATATAAACTTATATAATAATCCGGTAGAAGATGTATATAAAAAAAATATATATATATATAAAATAGAAAAAGCATGTTCCATTTGAAATAATCAAATTATCCATGATTGAAATTTTCCAAATTTGCATAGCCATATCTCCCAACACAAGAATAATTCCGGGTTACCCATCTGGCCTACATTAGTACATTTCATGGTTACTAACATCACAAAAGAACAGGCCCCTAAGTTTTATGGTTCGCGAGATATTCAATTTTTTTCAGACAGCAGTTTTTTCACTAAAGCCCGATTTGCGGCTAAACGGTTTGTTTTAGAATACATTGCATGACATAAACTCATACTAAAATTGGCCGTAGAATCCAAATATGCAATAATATACAGGGGGTTCCATTTAAAAAAACATAACTTTGATATGGACCACCCTGTATATGAGGTGCAATTGGAACAAAAATATTTTTAATTTGTAGCCCTAAAGGCCCCACATTAGGTGCGATCAACAAATTTTAAAAATGTCCGTTAATAAGCCCACAATCTTCCGTCCACGCACTATTGGCCCACCCGGTATTTGTGGGTTAGCACTATCTGCGTACGAACTCTTCAATTGTCTCTTTGGTGTAATTATTATTATTATTTTTTTTGTGGGGGATTCTCCTATTTATCATGTAGAATTCTTCGGGGGTTTTACAGTTTTAACAAATTTTTTTCATCTTCGATTTAAATAAATTTATCTTATATAACTGTTATCACAGTGAATAAGTGGGTAAGTCGATTTTTGTCCAAAATGAGTTAAGTGGCCTAAGAGAAGCAGGGTGGTATTTTCATCGTAGAATATAAGAGGGCAAGGCTACGTAGTTATTAAGGTGTGCTTTTTTGCAAGTTAATCTAAATTTTCAGTTTGTAAACTTTAAAATTCGTGCCCTGAAAAATAAACAAAATCGACATAACCACTAATTCACTGGAATAACAGATATATATATATATATAGTTTATGTTTAATGTTTCTTTACATTTGTTTTTTTTAGCACTATGACCCTTACAAAAGTAAACATCCCGTAAGCCAAGAGAGTGTAGTGATAGGATGGCTAGGACGGCAAACGATATGGGGCTCCTCAGACGACAAAGAAGGGGATCTCCTACCGTCAAGAGAGATATGAACGAGCTTGGCCTGTCGGAGACAACAGCTTTGGTTAGGGTGGAGTGGAGTGCGCCGACAAAAAAGAAAAAGAAGACTCTTGCATAAGTATGAATACGCCAAGAATGTTATAATCTCGCCATGTTTAACTTGATTCTCTCAATTGTCTAAATATCATATCACCAACTGAAGAAGAGAATAACGTTCTCCAACAGCTGGTGGATCCGGAGAAGAGGGGTGAGTGTAAATATATACTTTCTTCTATCATATAAAATTAGAAATACTTTTCTGGTTTCTATTGTTTTTGTTACATTTTATTACATTCACGATTAGATTATTTTATATTTTCCGAAAATTAATTTTCGAAATGTAGTTTTTCATTTTTCAAAGAAAGAGTTCCAATAATATATATATATAGTCAACTCTCGATAATTCGAAGACTTAACCTTTAAACTTTGGTAAAATGCTGTGTACCACGTATTTTGACATGCTCATTAACTCGAAATCCGAAAATGAACCGAAACGTTTCCAGCTGATTGGTGAAAGAATTCAGAGCATTTTTTTCTTGGCTGCCTCTGCCTCCATACATCCCTTTATTAATTATTTACATCCACAATTTGCACCTTTTTTCTTTATTTCATATAAAACTTTATTGGCCAAAAGGTACCGAAGTCATGATAAATTTTTCCTCAAAAATTATAGAAAATGTGAGGATATTTTTCTTTTAGAAGAAACCAGCAATTTACTTTAAAGGGATTATAAAAAAACTTAACTTCTTCATACAAATGAATTGATTTATGAACATTTTCTTGTGACAGTTATCTGTACACGCGAGGAGAGCAGCGCCCAAGGACCACCACCAATTCGGCTCGATTAGGACGAATGAAACAGAATTGCAGCCTTCACACATCTAAACAATCTCGGATATAAATATATCTAACGAATAAACAGCCATTGACCAATAACAAAAATTAAATCAACACACCATTATATTGATAAAAATAAATATTAGGTTGTTATTCAGAGAAATTTGAACCAAGATCCTGTTGAACATTTTTTTGGATGCATTAAATCCCAGGCTGGAAGAAATACTGTATTAATCAATCGAATCGTGGCTGTAGCTGATATGTTGTATAAGGGAAGAGGATGCAGCCAATAATTGAGCCTCTATTTAAATTTAAACTCTATTATTATGTTTCAGCTGGGATCCAGCCTGCCATCTTCAGCCTTCAAATTTTTTTTCAAACTAAATGTGGGATTGTACAATTTTTCATTTAAATATCTTGAATATAGAAAGATTTATTTGTATATATAAGAATCTATTTTTAGAGGAAGTTTACTCGTCGTTCCTTAACGCAATAAAATCCCAACATACAAAAAAACATTTTGTTTTTAATAAAAACCTACCTTATCCACCTTAAGGAACGAGGAGTAAACTTCCTCTAAAAATAGATTCTTATATATATATATAAAACTCGTACAATCCAGTTATTTTCAAGATTTATTTGTATTTTGGCCAAGGTAGTTAGGCCTGAAGATGATGGTGGGATGCCATCGAAACTGCTAGCTACAGTTGTAGCCAAAAATAAAATCAAAATAATAAAACAAATATTGTTTTAATAAGCCACCACTACCATGGCCAAAATACAAACAATTAATATTCCTATATTCAAGATATTCAAATTTTTTATAAAAAATAGAGTTTACATTGCTATTAATACTACGTATTTGCTTTCTTGGACAAGTTAATATAATTTCTACAAGTGATACGACATAGTTTAAGCTTAAACTTAAGCTGACAACTCTATTTTTTTTAATAAAAAATTTGAATATGCTCTTTGAAGGCTGAAATTGGCAGAGTGTATCCCAACCAAAACGCTCTAATAAAGAGTGTTTAACATAATAGGGATTCAATTATTGGCTGCATCCTCTTGCTTTTTTTGAAATATTAAACATTCATAATCATTGTTTGGAATAACCTTAAAGAATTTTTTATGATAAAATGAAACAGGTTTATATTTTCTTCCTCCTCGATTTTAATGTAAAGGATGAAGGAAAATTTGTAGAGATTTTAAATGTTTATGGAACACACAACCTATAGTTGTGAAGCCACTTCTCAAGATAACAGAAATTTGTTCAGAAAAAGAATGAAAAAGTAATATACAAATTTAATATTCTCTGTCAATGAAATATTAAATTTAATAGATTTAAATGAACCAAAAATAATTCTCTGAATTCTGATTCAATCATCCAGAAACCGTTCGGTACCTTTAGCAAGAACCGTCACCTGTCCACATTGAACCAAGACAACGTTTATTTATTCAGATTGTAAACTTTTTTTTATGGAAATTGTAATTATGGGGATTTAATTTTTGATTATTTCAAATAATATTATTTATATCTAATTTGTATTTGTTGTATTATAGTGAATTTTAATTTCGTACTTATAGAATTAGTGACATTTCATTTGCAAGTATTTTAAAAATCTAACTAATATCAAGATTATTCACCCTCGTCCCGCGCACAGCGTAATTAGTCATTATTTTTAATTGATTGAAGGGATCAGGATGTCACAGCCTCTCTAGTTAAAGGGGAGTATATATATATACTCCCCTTCAACAAGAGTGGTTGTGACATCCTGATTCCTTCAATCAATTAAAAATAATGCCTACACAGCAAGAATCCTCAGATGTAATTAGTCATTTTAGTTAATAGGTGATTCGAGCTCTAAGGGAACCAGAATCGAGTTCCATTCACTGGCTTTGGTCCAAATAACTACAAGACCGTGCGCGAAGGCAAGAAAATCCATTTGTTCCCATGTTGCAGTAACAAAAGCTCAGCCTCAATCTTGTTCAATGGGAACAGACCAGTGAGATAAAATCGCTCTTTTCAAGCCATTTCTCTCACAAGTGTTTAGTCAAATCTTTATTTCCCAAGATCTTCTCTACTTTATCCAAATTTTCCATCATCCTCACTTTTTTTATAAAATGATCACAAAATATATTAATACGTTAACATAGAATCAGCATCATATATCAACGTATATGTGAAACCAAATCGTGTGCATTCCCACAGAATAGACAGAAATGGCTTTTGTTCTCAATGATTTTGGACAATTAGTCAGCCCCGTCTTCGTGCAGGGCCTAATACTGTGTTTTCGCGAATGTCAGTCAACTTTAAAATCTAAAAGCACTATGTAATCCGATTTCTAGGAAAGGAGCGAGTTTCATTCACTAATGTTCATTAAGATGACTACTAGACTATGATCAAATGCGCGGATGAATGAGCATTTGTTCCCATCTTGTAGGAATCTTCGATTTTGTTCGATGGCAGACAGATAATCTTCCAAGAGTCGCTGTCTTGAGATATTTCTCTTATAATTTTTATCTCCCTTCTATGGTTCTAACACTTCACTCAGGTTCTAGTTCTATTCCTTTAAATCAGAGGTCCCCAAACTTTTTTGTCTAGTCGACCACTTGCCATGTTTTTCGCTTTTGCGTAGACACCCATATATAACATTTTTGAAAATTGATAAACTTCTAATGTGTTTTGACTGATGTCTAGCGAAGTGTAGAAAAAAACAATAAAAAACAGACATTAATTTATATATAAATACATATTGTATATATATATATATATATATATAATATTAATGAAACCGAAATTTAATTACCGTTCTTTAATAGGAGGATGAACCTGATTCTTTGAAAATAAATTTTCAATATTTGATTTCTATTTACTAAGGTTTAGTCTTAAATCTCCTCGGTTAATGATGTCCAGTTTGTTTCTTTATTTTTTAATTAGAAGATTGACAACCGCGCTGATAGGAAGACGGAAAAAGAATTTATTTCAGGATTGTGTCTGATCTATGTTACTGTGTGCGGAGGTTAAATTATAAAAAAAAATAAAATAAATATGATCGACCATCAATCGACCCCCGTTTACATCTCACAGATCCCCAATTCTTTTTTCGCTCCCATGGACTCCATGTATCCCCAGGAATCGATATAGACAACTCTGGGAATCACTGCTTTAAATCCTCCACAAGACTTGTATCGTGCATCCTATTTAAATGACTATTCATGAAACGAAAACATCATTTGTTTGGATATCTAAACGAGAAGACAAGAGGCTATTCTGGAAGATACGAACATTATGGGAAGGAGTAGTGGCCGAGAAAATAAGGTAAATAACATTTCATTTAGGGATTCTTGCTGTGTAGACATTATTTCTAATTGATTGAAGGAATCATGATGTCACAGCGACTCTTGATGAAGGTGAGTGTATAAAAATATATATATATAAATTAAAGTGTTTAATTTAACTCTGAAAAAAAAAAAAAAAAATAAATTAAACACTCTTTAATTTATATACTGTATATATATTTATACACCTCACCTTCATCAAGAGTCGCTGTGACATCCTGATTTCTTCAATCAATTAGAAATACGGTAAATAATTAAGAAAAATTAATTAATTATGAGAACAAGGGAAAAACCATAAAAGAATGGGAGACAAGGGTTTGACTCAGTATATGTGAGAGAAATGGCTCAATAAAGGGATCCTAGGCAAGGGCGTCCGCAGGATTTTTTTGCAGGGGGGGGGGGGGGGGGCAAGTCACTTCCAGATGAGTTAAAAAAAACGTACTTTGATATTAATAATGTTATACATATACATCTCTTAGTATTTAAGGTGCGCGTCTCCTGGGTAGTTTTTTTGGGGTTTTTTCCGCCCCCAATTTTTTAAATATATACCTCTAAAATTTTTTTATTTTAAAGTTTTTTAAATTTCTACTTATTAAAGAACTTTTTTTTTTTTTTTTTAAAAAAAATTTTTTTTATTAATTAATTAAATAAAAAAAATATAAAAAAAAAATCAATTATATTTATAATTATAATATTAATAATTTTTTAAAAAAAAATAAATTTTTCTTTTTATTTTTTTTAATTAAATTGTAAAATTAAAATGAAAAAGATGGTTTATTTTTATTGTGAAGAGTAAAGACTTATGGTGTCTGGTTCTGTTTATTGTGGTTTGTGGGTTTTCGGTTTTCCCACCTTAAAGCCTTCTCACCCCGGCAAGGTGGATGTATAGGCCTACTGAGAAAGGTTTTTTTGTATTTTTTTTTTGTATTATACATTTTTTTGTATCATTTTAATTTTCCAGGCAAGTGCCTGGTTGCCCCCCCTCTGTGGATTTTCATATTTCTGATTATTTGGAAGAAAAATATAAATTGGAAAAATTTTTTTCCACCTTTTAAAACAAGATTTTTTTTTAAAAGGGATTTAATTGCACTTTTCTATAGAGGCCAGTCAGAGAAAAAATCTCTCTCAATTGAGTTAAGAGCAAGTATAAAATATGAAAAATTGAATTATTAGTAAATATGATTAAATGAAATTGTAATTATCTTTGTTTTATTTTTTTACTTGGAAAAAATATTTCAAATGAAGTATCTTCCTGTATTGATTCGACTATTTTGAATGTATCGTCTCTTTTTTCTCTTCTCTGACATGTTGAATCCATTTGGAAATAAATTTCCTTCAGCTGTGAACGAATTAATTATTTTTCTTCTCTTGATATTTTCCATTTTTAAGGTCAGTATTTATTTAATATTTTCATTTAATTTGTTCCTCTATTTATTGAGAATGAATATTTCTAATAAATTCAATAAGATAATGAATATATTTCTAACTATCATTTATTAATTTGACAGGTTACCTTGTCTCAAAATTCTCAATTTTTAATATATTTTCTGGCTTTATTATATTAAAATTAAATATTAAATTAATAGAAATTCAATAATTATATTCATCTATAATTCTAATTTATTATTACATTCTTATTACCATTTCTTCAAATATTTTTATCTGTCAGATTTTCTTTAATTATAATAACTTGTATATCATATAAAATATATTTATTATTTTAGCCTAGATATAATATAATTATTATTTATTTAATAAATTTTAATTAAAGATTTGAATCAAAATAAACATATAAATAATTATTATTTTTCTTTATTTTCAGGATATAATCTCAATTTTTATTTGTCAGCATCCATCAAGCCAACAAGTTCGGATCATTACTATGCATTATCTGGTGAGTTTATTTAAATTTTATATTTCTTTGTATCTAAGAAGAAAGGAGGAATGTTGCAAAAGGCTAAGAAATGATTGTGTGAATCAGGAAACTGAGTGTAAGGGTGAACATAAATGTCCAAAATCATATCGTGGTTCTGGGAAATAAATTCATCGATTATTTATAATCATTTTGGTAATATGAGAACGATATGATTTTTGACATTTATGAACAACTTGCATTCACTCTACTGATGAATGAACACATTCAGAGAATGAAATTTATTTTTATTAATTTTCTTTGTTTATCTGCTGTTAAAAGATTTTTCTTTTTTATTTACTAAAATTTAGATTTTTTGATTAGCTTTGAATAAA
>JAKCPI010020811.1:0-21463 GCA_023213315.1 Euborellia annulipes
CCAAATATATTATGAAAAGATAAATTAATAATAATAGCTTTATGATTAGTGTTGCTTTTGAAGTGAGTTTGCAAAAGAGGCGTTGAAATGTCAAATCTGCCTATTTTTTCAAAAGCTACATGTTACGTCCCAGGGGGGTACTTGAATATAAAATTTCAATCTACTAGCTCTTTCGTTCTTGAAATATTTTGTTCACAGACAGAGAGACTGACAGACTATTTTGAAGGACCCATTTTTACTTTCTCTACCTATGTATATATGTAATATATATATAGAGAGAAAGTATTGGATTCATGTCAAAAATTCGATGTCGAGATTTTGATGGATCTTCACGTTTTGAGGTCCCCTGAATCCAAAAAAAGTGGTTTTCGCGACATGGTCTGTCTGTGTGTGGGTGTGTGGGTGGGTGGGTGGGTGTGTGTTCAATTTTAAGGATGAAGGAATTGAGCTACGAGGTTGAAATTTTATATTTAAGTTAAACACCCCCCGGGACCGGAAAAATAAGCTTTTAATCAAAATCGGCCAAAGAGTACTAGTACTTTACTGATGTACTTTTTTCAGTTTTTTTCGATTTTCTCAAAATTTGCTCCAACGATTTTTTTTTAAATTCAAAAATCAATTATTTTTTAGATGCTCTTTAAAATGTATATTCTCATTTTGCGATTGAAATCTTCTGAAGACCACTTTACTCTTGTATTTCATAGGGAAGGATAGGAGAAATGGTTGCCATGGTAACAAAATATAAATATTTTCCCATACTTATAAATTTTACATCTGAATCCAAATGTTCCGTACTGTCGGGAACTAAATATATGTCGACACAAAAAATCTGGTGTGACAAGCACAGAACACAACTTTCGATTACCGAAGGTAAGAGAAAGTTGTGTGCTGTGCGCCAGTCACACCAGATTTTTTTGACTCAGAAGACCTCAAAACATGTATTTCCATCAAAATCAAATTCGCCATCGAATTTTTGACATGAATCCAATAATTTATTTTTATCAGGTCTATTCTCCAAGCAAAAACGTTAAATTTTAACACCTGTAAACAACATTAATTGATTTTAACACTTCCTTGCCTCAAATTGCTATTCTGTAAATAAAAACATTAAAGCCAAAGCGTTAATATTTAGTAAATAGTGTTAAAAATTAATGTCATGTTAAGGGGGTGCCTTTAATATTTCAGCGTCGTATTTAAAATAAAAATGGCGTCCTTAACCTAAAAAGAAAGGTAATGATTTTGATAGCATTGAAATAAAAGCAACATGTTAACGTTTAGAGAATAGCATTTTTTTAACGCTGATTGTTTTTACATTACTTTTTATTATAGTTATTTGACTTTATAAATTTATGAAAATTTTTAATATAAGTACATATATCAATGGCTTCCAGCGGGTTTAAAAATTATGATTACAGCTTATACTTTTTTCTATCATGTCAATTTCCCCTCAAAAGTGAAAATACATCCTCTAATCTCAAATGATGATCATTTTATGTAGGTCATCGTATATACATTTGAGTATATATTTATGTGAGTGTGTGTATATTGTGGTTTCGCACCAACGCACAAACCCTCGGGATGGTGTTGTATCCCTAGAGCATCCCGTTTCCGTTTGCTGATCCTCTCTTGGGATGAATTCTAGTCTTCTTATACGCCACAATACGATCGTCTCAAATTCTGGTCTAAGTTAGAAAGAACCCAACATTTTTTAGCAGCATGGATGAAATTTTAAAAGTAAAAAAATGAATTTTTTTATCTGTAACCTGATTAAATTAAATTCTACAATATTTAGTTATATAAACGAATATTAAGAATTTGATTATTGAAAACACTTTTTTTTACCGACTTTATAAATATGAGATTTAGTTGGAATTAATCTGGATGTCTTGTAATCATGATAGTCGTCGAGTAATCCTGATTTTCTTGTTTGAATTGAGGATGCACCAATTTTTGTCCTGAAATATGATAATTTATATGTTTAAAATATTATTTCCTACATTAATATAAAAATAATCACTTATGGTAGAGTACATCAGTAGCCAGAATCTGTCTTTATATTTATATTTATGATAAAATGACTGATAAACTGCTTTATCAATAAGAATAAATAAAACCATATTTTGTTTCTATTTTTATTTTAATAAAAAAAAATCCAATGAAATAAAAAAAGACACTTCATTTGCATACAGGGGCGCCGGAACGAATTTGAATCAGGGGGGCAAAAAATTTTTTTTAGAAAATTAAAATAATTTAATATGTTCAAATAGTATAAAACAAAAACAAATCTACTATAAAACTTTAAAAAATTTTAAATAAAATCACAATTTTAATAAAATTAAAATTTTAAAAAATTTGGTAGTGATTTTTCAAAAATTTTTGGAAAAAATTTGGAAAAAAATGAATTTTTTACTCTTTTAATTTAGAAGATTTTATTTTTCAAAAGTAAAAATATCTCATTTTTAATAATAAATGAAATAAAAGAAGAAATTTTGCCCCCCCTCTGCCCCCCCTGTAGGATGCCAGGGGGGGGGGCAATGTACCCTTGCCCCCTTCAGTTCCGGCGCCTATGTTTGCATATGCATTTTTTTTAAAGATAAAGAGAGATTTTTAAACAAAATTACAGACAATTTCATATACAAGTTCAGATGTACAAAAAAATCTTTGTAATTTATACATATTTATTTTATACAATATGTCAATTGGATATTTCTGACAAATTCAAAGCAAAGGCCTTTAAAAAGGATTAGCCAGAAAAATTACCTCTAGTTATTTTAATTACATTAAATGTTAAACTGAAATATAACTATATATTTTAAATTACAAACAAAAAAAATTAAAAGGAAAAAGATAAAATACGCGTGGATAACTTAATTGAAATAAATTCGAAAAGCAAACTAGGGCAACTTTTACTCTTGGTGTAATTTTCTTTTCAAATAAACCTTTACTTTTTGGTGTAACCATTAATGTGAATATTTAATATTATGATGATTTTAAACATAAAGTAAATTAAAGAAGCTTCAAAATTATAGAATATATTATATAAACCAGTGGTTCCCAACCTTTTTTGGCCCATCGCCCCTTCCTGGACCCTCTTTTCATTTTCATTGTATGTCAAATTTTAATCTAAAGTGTAAATAATAATGTAGTTTTATTATTTTAAACAATTTTGTTACCCTAGCTATATAAAAACAGCCAACGCAGTTTTATCTGTAAACTCTTAGCTTTAGTATCATTTTGCAGAAATATACCTGAAAAATTAACATGCTTCAAATTGAATCAAATCCATGGATTCTGTGATCTGCATCTGCATTTAAGTACAAAACATGATTTAAAATTTTAACAAAAAAGTACTTTTTTCAAAGCTGAAAATAAATCAAGTACCCCAGATAACGTTTTCTTTTCAAAGTGAATAAATACAACAACTACAGAAATAGTGGCCAAAACTTTGAAATTTTTTTTAGTTAAATTGTACTATTAATTACTAACTAAAATAAACCACAATCAATGGCAAAAATCTATTTGTATCCAAATATTTTGGAAGCTTTCAATTTTCTAAAATAGTGAAATATTTAAATTAAATAACTGCTCAATAAAAAAATCTTCATTTGTTTATTAATTTTATAATTTTATTAACACACAGAGGGATAGAAAAAATAAAACCTTTCACATGGTTGGTCCTTTTAAGTAAAGACCCTTTTTACTTTCTCTTACCTCTATATATGTTAATATATATAGAGAGAGAAAGTATTGGATTCATGTCAAAAATTCGATGTCGAGATTTTGATGGATATACACGTTTTGAGGTCCCCGGAATCTAAAAAAGTGGTTTTCGCGACATGGTCTGTCTGTCTGTCTGTCTGTGTGTCTGTCTGTGAACAAAATATCTCAAGAACGAAAAGAGCTAGGAGGTTGAAATTTTATATTTAAGTTAGGCACCCCCCTGGGACGTGACACGAAGCTTTTGAACAAAATCGGCCAAAGAGTACTAGTACTTTACTGATGTACTTTTTCAGTTTATTTCGATTTTCTCTAAATTTGCTCCAACGATTTTTTTTTAAATTCAAAAATCAATTATTTTTTAGATTCTCTTTAAAATGTATATTCTCATTTTGGGATTGAAATCTTCTGAAGACCACTTTACTCTTGTTCTCCATAGAAAAGATAGGAGAAATGGTTGCCATGGTAACAAAATATAAATATTTTGCCATACTTATAAATTTTACATCTTGAAAATCGAATGTACCGTACTGTCGGAAACTAAATACATGTCGACACAAAAAATCTGGTGTGACAAGCACAGAACACAACTTTCGATTACCGAAGGTAAGAGAAAGTTGTGTGCTGTGCGCCAGTCACACCAGATTTTTTATTCATAGTTGAAGAAGAATAACATCTTTTGATTAACCAAGCCAAAGTGTTAACAAGTTTATCAGTAGACACCCCACCTGAAAGAAGAGACGACAGCAGAATGGCTGAATGGCCTTATCTTAGTCACAGTTACCAACTTTACCTCAAACTCATCTAGATTTGATGAAACATTCTCGAAATTGAGCAACCGGCTAAATTATGTTAGGCCATGCCTAAATAGAGAGATTTCTTTGTTCATCAGCCAAAAAGAGAAACTAGAACATGATGAGGTTATGCCAAAAAAAAAAAAAAATTAAAAAAAAAATTTCTATCCATTACTTCTAAGCTTTTTTTTATTCAAACTTAAACAAAAGAGATATTTTCATTGCATCGAAATGGATTTTCTGCTAAAATAAATGAACCAATGAATGATTCAAAAGAGAACGTCGAATGATTAATGAGAGATAATTAATCAATATTTATATAAAGATAAGACAAATCTTCATTTAGCGAAAGGGATGATATAAATTTACTTTACCTAAATTATATAGGGAACATAAAAAGGAGAATATAAAATTCTTCATATACAGTATTATAATATGATCATAAAGATAGGAGGATATAAAGGTACAAAATATATTATACATACAGTTTCATTTCGTCTTATTACGACTTTATATTCCAGTCCATTGATAAATACCGCGATGGTATTTTTAAATTGAATTTTATGCCCTTGAACTAAGGCTCAGAGCATTAACTTCTCGTGGTAAAGGTCGAGGGTTCGCATCCCAAACTCAGGCAAAAAAATTTAATTCAATTGAATATCTCAATAAATTGAATCAATAGGGAATGACTTCCCCAAAACTTTCTCGTATATTCTTTTGGAATATGTCTGTGTGTGTGTGTCCGTGTGTGTGAACACGATTGCTTAAAAACCAGAGCAGCCAGATCGATGAAATTTGGGATATACTCCTCACACTAAAATTGTAGATTTCTCTCAACTTTTGGAGTAAATACGTCACTTGGCAGTAGTAGTAGTAGTAGTTTACCTAAAAAGTTTTTTCAAAAATTTTGAAATTTTCAATTTTTTTGTCATATTATGATAAATTATTCTAATTTACATCATTTGTTATCCAAATTACTATATACTAATGAACTACTGAGATTTAATCTGAAAACTCGAACGAATTGTTGCCTATTTTCAGGCGTATTTTAATCGATTTGACCATAAGCACCAGAAGTAAAAACTCCCCAATGTAATTGAACGTAGACTTATTTGTTAAAATTTGTTTTTTGTAATAAATTAAAAAAAAAAAAATTTTAATATAAAATAGAATAGGAAATGGAGTAATCCCTAACCTATCTATATACTGTATTATATGGCGTTCAATAATCCGGTAACTAAATAAATTTTTTTATTGCGTGTTACAAATAAATATTAAACACTTTACATATTAAAAATCAATATAGGCTATTAAATTACATTCCTATTTTAAATAGGCCATATTTATTTTATTACTAACAAAAAATTTTTGTTTTGTTTCAGGTAAGAGCATATCAACTTTTTGAATTCTGCTATTTGTGAGTTTTTAAAATGATTTTTTTTTTTATCGAATTTGTACTATTCTATGTAAAATATTCATTCATAATACGAATGAAATTTTTTATTCAAAATAATAATAATAATTCTTTGTAAAAACAATGGAAATTCAAAAGCTGCACTATACACATTATTGGAAGATAGTACATAAAAGTAACTTAAATCAGTTGTAGACAATAAAATTATAATATATAAATAAAATTTCTTTTAGATTTAACGAAAACTTGAGAATATTTTTTAGATTTTTTTCTATCTTTTTTTATAAAGGAAATTCCAAGATCAAAGGAATTATTTTTATTTGCCTCACTCTCTTTAAAGGTCAATGCTTGTTTTCTATACCTTGGTTCAAACGAATAAACTCAGATATGTTTTTTTTTTCTATCACAAACACATATTCACAAGAAATCGTTTTTTACTCGCAAGTCTTTTTTTTTTCTCGTCTTATAAATTTTGTACCGTTATTAACTTTTTAGTCTATAAAAAATTTAATCTCTCTTTTTAATTATCATTAAATTTTAATATTATTAATTAATTAAATAAAAATGTCTCGTGAGAGATTCAGAAGGGGAAAGAAAAAAATAACTATTATTATAATTCAAACTTTTTTGGTTCCCGGCGCTCTAAAGACAAAACACTTTTAAGGGGCAAAAATGACTGGTGCCCTAAGCCAACGACCTTTTAAATAAATAAATAAGTCAAAACATTGGTATACTGCAGTTAATCGATTAGGTAGGTTTTAAAATATAATATTGGAATATTTTTGCGGCGCCCCGGGGCATTGCGGCGATCTATTTGGGAACCATAGGCCTAAAAAAACCTTAAATTCTTTGTTCTTCATCGATGTTTTATATAAAATAGTGTATGATGGCACTTTTGAGAAATCTCATCCAATATATCAATATTTGCAACCAATTTACATTTTCTTAGTGTTTCTTCTTATCTGTTTTTACTTTCTCTTACCCTATACAGGGTGAGAATTATATATATATAAAGATTACTTATACTTGTAAAAAGTATTGAGATTGCTAAAAAAAGTTGATGTCTAAAGCGGAGCCCCCTGGCCGTCCGCCAAGGCCCAAATATTGAATTTTTGAATTGAACTCTTACCTCTCTCTTAGCGCTTTCTAAACTTTTTTCATTCATGATCCCTTTTTATCATCGAGATTTTTTAGTCACTATATCAAATAAATAAAAAATAATCCCATAAATAATTTATTTTTTTGATTAACAGTAATTTTCTCGAACTATATATTTGAATAAGATATTAATTTTTAATGAATAATTCGATTCGGACTTTTTTTTTTTTAACACACACTTTTTTTCTCATTCACACTCACACTCATACACACATTCACACAGTCTTTTCGGCAACTTAGGCCATTTAAGACTTTTACGATAACCGTTGTATAAATAATTATATTTATTGGGGGTCCAGGCATTCTTATTTAAGCCATTTGGTATCCAATTGGCTTAAATAAAATCATCGGACTGCCTGGGGTCCAAACCCGCGACGTTTGGTATACGAGGTTAGCTCGCTAACCTCTACACCAAGCCCCGAGGGCCGATTAGGACTTGATTAGCCTTAGATATATTTAACAATTTGAGGGTATGTTTATTTGTTGGGCCAAACATCCCATGACTCCTTGGAAACGAATCCAGGATCTCTTCTTCCGAGGCTTCGAGGGTTCGGTGGCCTGGTAGCACCGATGACCAAGAAAGGCTTGAAGTCCTGTGTTCGATTCCCCGGGGGGACGTTTGGTCCACCAAGAAATAAACAAACAAATTGTTAAAAATATAAAAGTAGTTTTAGAATTTGCTTCAAGTAGCCTATACAAAAATTAAGTTTAAAGATTTCGATGTTAGTTTTAGGTGAAACATTTTAAACTGAGGTTTATATGTGGGGTTTCACATACCTCATATGGGAGTAAAAACAACAAATGTAGATTATGCTCGAAATATATCGAGTATAATCTACATTTGTTGTTGTGCTCAGTGAAACCCCACATATAAACACAACCTCAGTATACAAAAATTATTACGTTTTGACGAGATTATGTATATCTGAATTAAATTTTCGCGACACCAACATTTCGCTTTGCAGCCCCGTTTAAGAAAAGCTTTTTCAAAAGATATGAATATTTTATATTCTTCTTCTATTAAACTCGAAATATAAAGAAAAATGGTTTTAAACTTGACGTCTCTGTATTCTTGTTGGATTTTTGATAAATTTCGATTTTAATAAATCACTTTTTTAATAATAATATATTGAAAGACTGTCATAAAGCATAATATTATAAACTATTATGATTGTATTTCTTAAACGTATTAAATTTCACTTTTTTTTAATACAAACCATTACCTTAGAAAGATTAACGAGTGCATGCATATTCATCTTTGCTTAAATCAGATGATAAAAATCACCATCCTATTTATTTTTGACAATTCATCAATAATCTGATAGAGTATAAAGAGCGAAAGGGAAAGGAGGAGGAACTTCACAATCAGAGCCGATTTATCGTCAAGCAAACGGCCTCTGTACCAACAACAAATATTTCAAATAAGCTTAGTAAAAAAAAATAAATATAAATCAATAAAAAAGCAACCTAACTAAGCCATTTGACAAAACAGTGGCATTCAATAAAAATGCAGATACAATCTCCCTGCCTTCCAATTTCTAGATTAATTTATTTTTTTTTCTATTTTATCGATTTTATTCGGAAATTGGCTCATTAAATTCTATCGCAAAACTCTGAGGCCTGCCAATGGGGACCATTGGGACGATCTTGTTTGCTAGATGATTAAGCACAATTCGTTTGGCTTGGATTTGGATGGAGTGTTTCCTTAAGAATAATCAATATTCAATATGAAAAGATTTAAAGAATCACAATTCATTATTATTATTATTATTATTATTATTATTATTATTATTATTATTAGAAATGGTGTTTTTAAGGTAATGAGATCTTGATCTTCTCTTCTTCTTCTATCTTTGCCTTATCTCTATGTGGGGTCGGCAAAATTAATTTATAAAGAAAATGGGACCGAAAGAAAAGCAAGCCGATCCGTCTCACAGCCTGACGCTTCACATGGAAAAGGGAAAAAAGACTGACAAAGGAAAGGAAGAAAAGCCAGCCTTAGCTCGGGTAACTCGTGGTCGCCATCCACTCACTAGTAGTGAGCCCCTGAGTGGAGATTTTGAACTTCTACCTCCATCTTTTTTAAACATTTGATTAACTAACGTTATTCGCCTCTGTTTTAAAGATTATAGAAATTACAGGTCATAATTAAAAAACTTCAATGGTTGTGTCCCCATATTAAGAGGCGTAACTAGCCTTTCAGGGCGGGGGCGGGAGGGGGAAGCTCAACTAGGGCGCCGTTTTTCGTTCAACCTTTTTTTAGTAGGCCATACGAATCTCATTCTACCTTTTTTTTTTGGTAATTTTTCTCCCGATTTGTGATATACAATGAATTTATTATGAAATTTAAAAAAAGCCCGAGATTTCGGAGAAAACGGATATTTAGGTAAAAAGCCGTGTTGTCCCATACCCCTACTCCCTCCCCTATCGCGTTATGTAATATGTAGACGACCCCTTATCGGGAATATCGAAAACACGTGGCAATATTCATTGAATGTCGCATAATCTAACATAATTGACAGGTGTTGAGTTGGTGTAAAATTAGAACTTGACGATCATAGATCAGCTTTTTTTAAGATAAATAAAATACAGTAGGCACCCGCTGGTGATTTGAAAATGGAAAATTCCGAAGAAAAATTGATAAATTTAAAAAGAAGAGATGCCAAATAATTGACCAAATAACAAGGTCGTGGTATCGTAGAAAAATTATTACATCACTTGAAAGAGAACAGGTTACAACACGGTGCAATCAATGAAGTTGCTGCTGCATATGCAAATATTTCAAGTATCCCTAGTAAAAGAATTTGATTTTCGGTTTAACTGTGGTTTATTTGTAAAAATTACAACGTTTCGGTCACTCATTCTGTGGCCTTCTTCAGGTACAATTCAGCTAAGATTATAAAGGTTCTTACATCTGTGACAATCTCAATTGAATTGCTTAACTAATGAAAACAACTGCGAAACTCTAAACTCCAAAATTTCAAGTATCCCGTCTGACTGCTAGTAAAATTTGGCTTACAGCACAAGCTCAATACAGTGAAGGTAAAATATGTGCAGATATTAACAACAAAAATCGCCAAATGTCTACCATTCCTTCTGACGGAGGTAAGTAAATTTTAATATCACAAAACCAATTTTAATTTCAAGTTTAAAATAATTTAGCCCAAGTTTGTAGTACAAAAAATGCTTATTAAATCTATTTAACATTTAATATATGCATTGATAATAGCGATATCAAATTCATTATAATTCTAATTAAATGGGAATTAAACTTAATTTAATTAAATTATTATCATGTAGGCCTAGTCTATGCTTTGGTCATTCGATATATATATATATACCTTCGCCTAGTAATTTAACGGCAGTAAAAAATTTGCCTATTTATATGATAAATGAAATGTCGATTGCAAAAAGTAAATTATTTTTTTTTTCAAACCTGCCTGTATTTCTCTTCCATTCAACACATTTATTTTATTAAAGGAGATAAAGCAGTTATATATTCATCCTTCCTTTTTCTTTAAATAAAGTCCAAAATAAGATCAATTCAAAACTGTCTTAATTAGATAAATTATTCTTCAATCCAAATCCATTTGTTTAAATGTAACGTTTCATTTAATTTAATTATAATAAATGAATTAAAATAATTAAGAAATTTATAAGATTAATTATTCCTTAAACTATTATATAGATTGAAAACAAACTCTATCTAAGGATAGTATTTGTATTAAGTAGCCTTTTAAAGTCTTGTTCGATTTCTCTCTTTTGAACCTTCAAATAAACGACCCGAGTTGGCGAAACTCGAGGGTTTAAGACAATACGTTTCGACCCCGAGTGGCAATTAGAGAGATGTCTCAGCAGTTGCCCTTTAGTTTACGAGAAAATAATATGAAAGAAAAGTTTCCAGAGGCATTTCAACAAACTTTTCAAGGTGGTTCTGATAAAAACAAAAGGACATCTACTAACTTTTTTAAGAAGAGGAAACAGTTTACATATCGAGATGTCGGAATTTTATATGTAAAAAAGATTAATATCAGAGCGTAGAATTTTATGTAAATTAATATTAGAAAAAAAATCTTGAGAATATAAAAAATAAATTAAATTTAAATATTTTTTTATGACAATTAAAAAATTAATATTAAATATTTTTTTACTGGGTTCGATTTACTATAGGACAGTCGTTTCCAAACTTTATGTTACAACGCCTCCCTTAAAAAATGGATGACGCCTCCCCCCTCCATTTTATAAAATAATAAAAAAATAAATAAATAAAAAAAATACAAAAACAAAAATAAATAAAGAATTATATATATCATGTGTTGGTCCATGAAGTAATTATGAAAAACATATAACCAAGTATTTATTAATTTAAATAAGCGCTTATTTAAATTAATAAATACTTGGTTATATGTTTTTCAAAAACAAAAATTTTTTTATGCTAAAAAATATAAATTTATATAAAAATATTTTTTTATTTATACTTATTTATTATTTTATTTATAACACTAGCAATTATGTGGAAAATTGGTCTTGGTAGCTAATATTCGCGCCTCCCCTTAGACTAGTCCGCGCCTCCCTAGGGAGGCGCGCCTCACAGTTTGGAAAACACTGCTTTAGGAAAACAAATATATCTCGGACAGAGAAAAATCACGTTTGATAGCACATCACACACACACTTTTCGGTTTTAGGTAAAAGTAATTTATGATGTCATTCAACCATATTTTTAAAAAATTTTAAATTTAAAAAATAAATCCTATTAAAAAATGAAAAAAAATCTGGTGTGACTGGCGCACAGCATTTTTTGTGTCGACATGTTTTAGTTCCCGGCAGTGGGAATATTTGAATTCAGATGTAAAATTTATAAGTATGGGAAAATATTTATATTTTGTTACCATGGCAACCATTTCTCCTATCTTTCCTATGAAGCACAAGAGTAAAGTGTACTTCAAACAATTTTGAGGGCAAAACGAGAATATACATTTGAAAGAGCATCTAAAAAATAATTGATTTTTGAATTTTATCAAAATCGTTAGAGCGAATTTTTGAGAAAATCGAAAAAAACTGAAAAAGTACATCAGTAAAGTACTAGTACTCTTTGGCCGATTTTGATTAAAGCTTATTTTCCGGTCCCGGGGGCTGCCTAACTTAAATATAAAATTTCAACTTCCCTAGCTCAATTCCTTCATGCTTAAAATTGAACACACACCCCCACCCACACCCACCCACCCACCCACCCACCCACCCACCCACAGACAGACCATGTCGCGAAAACCCTTTTTTGGATTCAGGGGGACCTCAAAACGTGTATATCCATCAAAATCTCGACATCGAATTTTTGACATGAATTAATATTTCTCTCTATATATATATTATATATACATAGGTAAGAGAAAGAAAATTTAATTATTTTTTCAAATATTATATACAGGGTTTTTCAAAAAAAAAAAATATACGAATTCGAATGCGTATATTTATTTAAGACATACGAATATGAACCTTTACACACATATTTACGAACCTCTCAAGTTCAGATTACAGATGTTCAATAAGTCCTCCATCAGCGATACGAACACTATCACATCGATACTCAAATTCCTCCCATACTCGGGCAAGCAAGTCCTTCGTCACTGATGTTATGGCAGTACGGATCCGATTCTTCAATTCTTCCAGGTCCTGTGGGAGTGGTGGTACATAAACGTTGTCTTTAAAGTAACCCCACAAGACCAAGTCAGGGTGTCAAATCCGGTGACCGTGGAGCCCAGCTGAGACATGCTAAGTCACCAGCTTCTTGACGACCAATCCAACGGTTCGGTAGAGTTGCATCAAGATATTCACGTACTTGGCGACTCCAGTAAGGGGGCCGACTTGTTGAAAAATGAAGTGCAGACATGCTTGTCCGAGTATGGGAGGTATGATGTAATATTGTTCGTATCGCTGATGGAGGACATAACATGTTATTGAACATCTGTAATCTGAACTTGAGAGGTTCGTAAATATGTGTGTAAAGTTTCATATTCGATGTCCTGAGTCCAAAACTAGCTTTTACATAAAGTGGCCACGTTATAAGCCAAGAGTTTGGGCTATTACTTTCTCTTAATCCCATAAGTTGACATAATATAAAGAAGAAACCGAGAGAAAAGATAAGACCCGAGTGTCACATGTCCCAATGAGGAAAAAAAAGACAGCTAGCTTTAGCTCGAAAAGTGATACCATACACGTCAATTACACGCCATTAGCTTTTTTTTTAAATCTCGGAGGGGGTAATTGCTCCCTTTACCCCCTTCCCCCCTTGTATCCGACCTTGCCTCAAACTCCTTTAAACAAAACATTTATTTGAGGTGACATGTCTCTTCCTGATCTCTGTTAGTTATTTTTGTTTTGTTTGGATGGAATTATTTCAGAAAATAAGATATTGATGTGTTCTTTCAAATCAAATGAAACATTATATTAAACTTTTTATAAATAAATTTTACTTTGATTAGCACCAGATACATTCCTGACAAGAGGTGAGTTGTATACTAGTTTAATAATTCTCAAGACCAGAGCGCTGGTCGGGGTCACTAAACCTTCTTTCACAGCGCTTGGCATCGCTTAATCGAATCGATTGTGGCGACTGTTGCTCTTCTCTGTTGCCAAGCCTCCCGACAAAACTTATTTTAATATTATTATTATTTTTAATAATATTGTCGGGAGAATATAATTTCATAAATAACGCATAAACTTCTCTTTTTAATTAATTTTATAAATTTAATTCTTTTATTCTATTTTGAAATTTTCTTTATTTCCTCTTGTCAAGTACACATCTTTTCTGACCGTAGAGAGCTGGTGGCTCTTTTATGGAAGATTCCAAAGTTGTCCTGCTTTATTAGAGTTTGTCATGTCATGTCATTCCAAATTACTCTCCCCTATGAACAAGTATGTCTTAAATATGCTCTCTTTAGTAGAGAAGTTTGTCTTTTAAATGTATGTACTTTGCCATCCATTTCATCATGTAAATTTGTACTATATACATGTTTAATTTTCTTTTAATTTGTTTGTTCTTTTCCATTTTTTTTTTCCTTTGATTAATGATCTGGAATGTTGAGTGAAATCTATTTGTTTAGATAATGTTTGTTATTTATTCGTCATTTATTTTTTTCCCTCTTTGTTAAAATTTTAACGATGCTTTTCAAAAAGTTCTTTCGAAGACAAACAACTTTTTTTTTCTTGATAATATCTAAATGATGATTATTTGACTTAGGAACTCGATCATGTATTCATTTTCAATTAACTCTACTATACATATTCAATTGAATTATCAAAGCTTTCAGGCGTCATAATAGTCCCTAATAGACATATACTCAACTCCCCCTGGAACAAAATTCAAATGGTTATTTCATAGGCTTGAATTCATTCACCCTGTTATCATATATTATCGATCACTGTCTTTGTGTATGCAATCTATTGTCAAACATCTGGACCAGTCAGACATCTAACCAGTTGTCAGGGCAACCAACTCGACTGTCAGAAAAGCCTAGCGTTTGGTTTAGAGGTTGAAATTCTCTCGCATTGCGCTCAATTAATAAATACCTGTTGCCTGACCCAATGGGGAGTCTATTATTAACAAATATTCAATCATCACATCGGTCTCTTATCTACCTTGTAGAGGAAATGGCATTTTCAGATAAATATTCAATAGAAAGGGCAATAAATTATTCTTTTTTTTTTTAAGAAGCCGAAAAATTTACATATAAAGATTTATTTCATAAAAATAAATTTTTTATTTACCAAAAAAGATAGAATTTAAATCTGTGAGATGCTATGCTAACTTGACAAAGTAATCTTTTGATTTAGTAAATATTATACAAGATTAAAATATTTAAAATCAGGTGGTGATTTATCATTTTTTTTTTTTAATTTGCAAGATAGATGGACAAATTTTTTTCTTGTAGCTTTGAAATCAAAATTTATACTGTTATTTATTATAAGGCAAAGTAATAATTTTTAATTAATTCTGGGACGAGGTTTATCTTCAAAGTAATAATACTTTTCGCTTATACTAAAGTCCAGATAGGAGGGGCAACATTCCTTAGAGAACCTTTTGTCTATTAATTAAAAAATTATGATAATATATTTTTACTTTCTCTTATTTAGGGAAATGATATTTGTGTGGTGTGCTGTTATCAAGGCAGATTTTTTCTAAATTAAAAAAAGGAAAAAAAAATTTCTACTAGAAAAATTTGAGATTTTTTTAAAATCTTAAAATGAAAAATTTATTATAATCTATCAAATATTAAATAAATAATTGAGAAATAAAAATGAATTATTTTAAAAGGTAATGGAAAAATTGTCCAATGAAAGAGGTCTGTATAGCTTGCTGGCCATTTGTACCAAGGGTCGCGGGTTCGCATTCCAACCCAGGCGACAAAATTGATTTCAATTGAATTGGATACCAATCAATTGAAATAAAAAGGGACGGGTCTAAATGGCCTCCGATGCCGAAAAAGAACTTAAACTAATTAAAAAAAAGAGGTCTGTGGTCCAAAGCAAGTCGATTGGCTTAAGCTGACACGATCTTATCTCCTGTTTCCCCGTAATTATCCATCATTATTATTTATAATTTAATATGATAAATTCTGTTTCCCAGATTCTTTTTACTTGCTTGATTGATTATTATGAATTTTGAAAAAAATATCTTTTCATTGTTTAGAATTATTTGAGAAAAAGAAACTAATTTTAGATTAATAAAATTGCTCTTGTCTTCTTTTTTTTTTTTAAATAACTTTCTAGACAACCACCAAGCTATTATTGAAATAGATCAAAGGAATTCGGTTGAATGAGGATAAAGTCAGCATCCCACTTAGGCATGCCAAAATCTTTCTCTCGAATCGAAGGGAGAGAAGGATTGAAAGGGAATCGAAAAAAAACCTATCATTTGAAATATTCAAATAGAGCGTGAAGTTAATAAACCTGACGAAATAATCCTTCGCTTTTTACTTTTTATTTTGTCACCAAACCTTAGTAATTTGATATATTAATACTGTATGTTCTGTTACAATAGAAATCAATTAATTAACGAGTTGTATTTAATCTAGAGTCCATTCACCCGATATGTACTATTCTACATAAGAATATTTAAATAAATAAATCAGATGACAAAAGAAATAAAATCTATATATATAAAAATGAAATGGGAAAAATGTATGTATGTAAATATGTATGTATATGTTCTATAGAAATCCACAATTTCCAATGAATCCATTTGAAATTAAGTATACATATAGTATATGGCTCTGGGAGTAACGTAGTAATAATTTGAATCTCTTAAATGTTTTGGAAAATTAATTATAATCAAATTTCTTCAATACGGGAACACAAAATCAACAAATTGGCTAGAAATTAGAGAGCGTCCTTTATGCTGTGTGAACCAGCTTCCTACCTGACTATGGGCTGGGGGTGGGGGCTACGCAGCAGTTGAAAACGAAGAGAGGTGACTGACCCTTTAAACAGTCATAAACAGACCCTTTTGTGCTGTTCCCAATCGGTACCCTCGCCTCGCTTGAATATAAGATCCTTCCATCTTAACACTTGCATTGCAACAAGAAATATCCCAAATTGGGAATAAACTTGCTCGCCGAAGGCGAGCAAGAGTCCAGGGGGCAGCCCCTGGCTAGGCGGAAAGCCCGCCGAAGGCGGGCTTTGCGACTAGTTCTTTATATAACTCATTTATATAGTAGGAACCTTACGTGTTTTATTCTATTATAGCTCAGTTTAGCCGACAAAATATTTCGTGACGGATTTGTTAAAAGTTAATAATGCATGTTCTAATAGGTTTTGAAAGTTTTGTATAAAGAAAAAAAAAATATAATAAAGAAGTAAATCTCTTAAAGACTTTGAGTTGGTTGGGAGTAATGCAATTAAAAACTTTTATAGGTTTAATTGCAAAAATATCATTTAACATTATATAATTGACAACTAAGGTCAGTGTTTAAGATTATCTCAACACTTTCTTTTTTTGTAGATATTCTATTTAAAAAAATTCAAATTAGGAACAAAAAATATTCTTTTTTTTTTTTTTTTTTTGTTTTTTTAAAAACATCCACACTTTTTTTTCTCATTCACACTCACACACACATTCACACTGTCTTTTCGGCAACTCAGGCCATGTAAGACACAGCGGCGTAACTAGCCTTTGAGGGCGGAGGGGGCGAAGCTCAACAGGGGCGCCGTTTTTCGTTCGAGCTTTTTTTTTTTTTTTAGTATTCGAATCTCGTTCCGGCTTTTTTTCAGGATTTGTGATATAAAACAAATTTATTATGAAATTTCAAATATATCTTAGAGGCCGTAGGGCGCCTATGCCGGTTTCGGGGGGGGCACCAAGGGCTCGATGCGCCTGGGGCAGGGGGCTCGCGCCCCCCTCGCCCCTTCCTGGTTACGCCACTGGTAAGACATTTACGATAACCGTTATTGATTTAATATACATATATGGGGTCCAGGCATTCTTATTTAAGCCATTTGGTATCCAATTGGCTTAAATAAAATCATCGGACAAAAATATTCTTTAAAAAAAATGCTATTTTTTTAATATAAATATTTGCATATTTTTACTATTTAAAAAAGTAATAAACTAGTATCTCACCAGCATACATACCGAGTATAAAAAATATACGATTTTTTTATATATGGTAACAAATATATATATATATAAAAAGAAATAAAATTAGATTTGATAGCGACCATCTAACTAACGATAAAAATATTAGTAAAATATTTTTAATTTTTTTTATTTAGCTATATTAGAGGTGAATAGTTTTAGATATTGTAAGCAAACATTTTTATTATACAAAATTGTTACAAAATCAATAATCATGATTAGAGTTTTTTATTACTTAAGGCGGCTACACACGAAACTGCAAATTTGACCCGCTTGATGCTCGATTGAATTTTAATCATGCACAAGCATATTTGAGCAAGCCATTTTAAAAATGTCTTGACTTTTGATATTAATTTAATATATATTAATTCATTTAATATTTCAATTTAAATATTAGTATTTATTGTGCCTCTGTTTAAAGCAAGTGATTTTTTCTTGTTATCTTCGAATAAATAAACTTCCGAGTTTAACATTTTTAGGTTAATTTTTGGCATAAGCTATTTCTAATAATAATAATAATATTTAATGGCTGGAAATATATGTAAATAGGATATCGAAATGCAGGCAGCCAAAATGAAAAACACTCTCGATACTCTGTGAACGTTCAGACGTTTCGGGTAAAATAAGCTATTTCTTGCACAAGCAACAAGAATAATATAAAATTTAAAAAAGATCAGAGACTTTAAGGGGGGGGGTCAAATGCCCCCTGTCCATCCCTTCCCCTCCAAATAGCGCCTCTGCTCACCATTAATTTATTTAATTTAATTGATAACAAATAGGTTTATATTGTAATTTTTAACTCAGAGATGTTATATCTTGTGAGAACGTGGATAGATACCACGAGTTATCGGAGCTAAGGCTGATATATCTTCTAACCCCCTTATCCTTATTATATATCCTTATATATAAACTAAATTTTTCCCCCTGTGGAAAAATATTTTTCCCGCCCATGAAAATCATTTTACCTTTTTTTTTTTTTGAGACACAAAAGTACTATTACTCTTTGGACGATTTTATTCAAAAGCTTCGTGTCACGTCCCAGGGGTGTACCACCTTACGTAAATATAAAATTTCAACCTTCTAGCTCTTTTCGTTCTTGAGATATTTTGTTCATAGGCAGACTATGTTGCGAAAACCATTTTTTGGATTCTGGGGACCTTAACACGTGTATATCCATCAATCTCTAAATCCTCTAAATCTCGACATCGAATTTTCGACATGAAACCTCTACTTTCTCTCTATATATTAACATATATAGGTAAGAGAATGTAATAAATGTTAGCTTTAAGTCGTGCACTCATTTTCCTCGTAATTCTCTTATAAAATAGTGATGAATCAAACATTTCATAGGCAGATTGTGTTCGTATGACAACTATGTAAACGTGAGTATCATTTAAATGAAAACCATTTTAATTAATCGAACAAAATTTACATTGCAAATGATTGCTATCATTCTCTTGCACTTTAGCAAAGGGTTTCGTATGTATTGATCTACAGGCTGATTTCACTATCATTGGGTCATTTTACCAAATAAGATACTAACACTTGTTGACGTAAGCAGAAATTCGTTGTCTTCTTTTTTTTTCTCTCTCTTTTAATCAAATCCTAACAAGGATTCGTTCATCAGTAGGAAATTGTTTGCTAAAGCTTCTAGAATTTACTAGAAAGAAACCAATGACAGAATAAATAAAATAAAGATCTATTGTTAAATTAATTACATAATTATAACTAATTTAACTTAAGCCTATTATATATTTGATCTATTATTTAAATTCACAAAACGCTATTTCAAATTGTTCTATTATTGTCTAAATTCCTTTTGTCTCTAATAATTAAAATTTTTAATTTTGATAAATTTATAATAGATTCTAGCTAACGAAGCGCATAATAAATTTTAAAGCATCATCTGTATCTACTGTAATTCTTGGCACCTTTTCACTTCATTACCCTCCCTATTAATTTCAAGTGTGTTTATGTATTCATCATTAGAACCTGGGAATCCCTCCTTTGTGATGCTTGATTTGACTGTCGGCTTAATTTCATGCTAGACTTGAGACATACAAAGTTTACGAGTAGTCTATACAAACATTAAGCTTAATAAGATTATACGAGTATATAAGTATCTTAAATTGTATTTATGAATTTGTAATTACGAAGCCAATTAAGAAGAATATAATAATAGCCTAACTTGATAAATTAATTTTCATCTTTTTACTTTCTCTTACCTAAATGTGTATATCCATCAAAATCTCGACACCGAATTTTTGTCATGAATTTAATACCGTGCTTTCTCTCTATATAGTAATATACCCATAGTATATGTATATATTACTATATACATGGGTAAGAGAAAGTAAAAAAAAAGTAATATTAGACTAATGTGAAGATGACAAAATATTCAACTGACATTTAATCACTTGGTCTTAAAGAATTGTGGTAATAAAACCTCCTAACGCCAAGACGTTAGGCATCCCAACTGACACACAAACACTATTTCCTGCGGGGGCCTCTAAGGTGCGCGTCTCGAAAAGCCGTTATTCACTACCGAGTTACTCTAGGCCGCAAGTGATGGCGTTAGTTTTTCCCATAGGGATACAAGGGATTTATTTCATTTCATTTGAAAGATTCCAGCTAATTAATTAAGGTTAAAAAATTAATTATTTTTTAACACAATGATTGCTAATTTAATTATCTATAAGATATAGAGCGATTTTTTTAAATCTTTTGCCTATATAATGCGATTAATCTAAAAAAAAATTTATTTTTTTCGAAAATCAAAAAAAGGGCTTCTATAAGTTGTAGATAATTTAAATAGCTTTAATTAAAAAAAAAAATTGAGGTCGATAGCTTCAAAATTGTGGCCGCAGGAACTTCCCAAAATTAGCACCCCGAGACGCGCACCTTAACATGTGAGCCAGACCAAACAAAAATAAGGAAAAAAATAATCATAATAATAATCGAAAATCACAAAAAAATACATTTTTTTTTAAATATCAAATACAAATAACTTATTTTATTTTTAATTACTCTATATCAAGATATATCAAGATCAGGGGCGTATATAAGGCCGGGCCCCCTCGCCCCCCCCCCCCCCGAAATTTCCTAAATGCATATAGTCCTATAGGGATATAGAGACAATAATGGGTCTCGCCCCCCTCCCCCGAAATTATTGCTCGGCCCCGCAGCACGAAAACCCCAGGTTCCGCAAACGGCACATGAAAAAATTAAGGTTACGCCACATAAAAAAATTTTTGGGGAAATTCCCGGTCCCGCGAACGGCACATGAAAAAAATTTTGGTTCGCGAAAACAAAATTTTTCGCAGAAAAATTTTTGAGAACAGGCCCCCCCCCCCCCCCCGGAAAAAATTTATATATACGTCCCTGATCAAGATAAAAAGCCAACTTTGAGAGGGTCCCAGCGGGCCATGTGACTTGTCTATATATTTGATGTCTTGGGAGTATTGTATAGTTTCTATCTTCCTAAATACACTTATTTGGTTTTACGCCTAGTAACTTAAATATATTTCATATATAGGGTAAGAGAAAGTAAAAAATGAGAAAATTATCCATAGTGAGAAGAAAAGAAAATAATAATTACATCAAATAATTAATTCATTGTCGACAGTCATCAAGCGTAGGTATGTGTGTGTGTGCCCTTATTCAGAATTATTAACAAAATCAATATTCATTATTCTAAAGAGCAGGTGATCTAATATTATAAAGCTAGGATTAATCGATTAAATAAAATC